>JANHGC010007800.1:13022-25660 GCA_027560395.1 Boaedon fuliginosus
CCCATCTCCCCCCCCCCCCGGCCCGGCCTGGGGTCCCGAGGCCTTTCGCAGCCTCCAGAACTCGGCGCGCCTCCCTGGTCCTCGTGAGAGGCCTGGGGAAGTTGGAGGGAAGGGAAGATACCAGCAGCCAAAGCCACAACATGGAGAACCACACACCCACACCCCGTAGTGTGCCAGTTTGGAATGAGTTTGTGTAAATTATCCATCAATGTGCCTCGCTTTGGAACCAAGATTGAAGCCTTGCCGCCTCCTTGGCGGCGTTTTGAATTTTCCACAGACTATACACATCCTGTAACCTGTTTATATTTCTTTATGAGATTTATCAACTGCCTCCATTCTGAAAGTCTTCCTTATAAAGTCCAGTTTGGACAACAGTGGCTGAGATGGAGCAGACAGCAGGGAAGAAGATGGCATGTGGGTATCCAAGCCTTGGGGTCACTTTGTGGTGTGAGGATGATGGCCGTTGACCAAATGGGCTGATTGGAAAACAGAAATAGGTCTGGATGGGAACGTCTTTGCTGACGAATAAACCGGACTGGACAGGACTAGAATAGAGTAACCTACGCTAGACTAGAACAGGAGAGCTTTCCCAAGGTGACCACAGCTGGCCCAGTATGATGCTATGACAGAGGTGTCCAAACTTGGCAACTTTAAGACTTGTGGACTTCAATTCCCAGAGTTGAAGTCCACAAAGTTGCCAAGTTTGGAGACCTCTGGACTAGAACGTATCTAGTCACACCCTCAATCATTCATCAAATGGTTTAGTCTCCAGGCCCCTTATCATCTTTGTTGTTGTTCTCTGCACTCTTTCCAGGGTTTCACCATCTTTTTGTCTCTTGCCGACCAGCACTGGAGGCAGTATTCCAAGTGTGGCCCCTGCACTGCAGTTTAGGGTGGTATCAATTTGTGTGGTTGTGATGCTGTCCTTTGGTTGATGCAGCCTAGGATTGCACTGGCTTTTTTAGCAGCTGCAGCACACTTCTGGCTCTTATTTAAGTGGTTGTCCTCTAGGACTCCAAGATCCCTTTCCCAGATACTGCTGTTGAGCTGAGTACTGTTATATTCCTGTGTGTTTGGTTTGCTTCCTGAGTACAGGACCTTACTTTTGAATTGCATCTTGTTGGAGAGGGTTCAAGACTTTTCTGGATCTTAAGCCAATCTTCTAAAGTGTTGGCTATTCCCCACAATTTGGTAATGGCTCAAATTTGATAAGTTCCCCTTCAATCTCCTCATATTATCTCCTCATGCTCGATGATAGATTTTTCAGTGTCCCTGTAACTTCAGACCAAGGGTTTTAAGTCAGGACTTATTGTCAAAACGTAGTGGTAGCATGGCCAAAGTTTCTCCATGAGCTTCCTGATCAGGCAGCTTTTTGAACCTCTCTCTCTACCATGAACCAATTCTGGAAAAAAAAGTGTTCCTGTGCAGTTGCAGTAAATTGATGAGAAGTGAATTTGGAGCCCTTTTTTGCTCATGTTCTGCTTGGTTTTCTGATGAAAGGTCAATGAGCACACTTTTCTTTAAGGTAAAACTTCTGTGGATAGGATCCCCAACAACTGGGAACCAACAACAACTTATCTTACATGCCATCTGCTAGCACTCCCATAAAATGCAGCGTCTTTAGCTGTATTCACACAACCCTAGGCACTTCAGGAATTAGCAGTAAACCTTAACAGTCAGAGGATAATAGAATCATAGAATTGGAAGGGACCTTAGATGTCATCAAATCAATACCCCTGCATGCTACACTATACCACCCCCCAAAACATGTAACCCCAAAGTATCTTGTGTCAATTGTTAAATCAAAACTATTTTGTACCAATCCCAAAACCTGGTCACTTTGTAGTGATGGCTTTGCGCTAACTAGCTGCAGAGAAGGAAGAAAGTGATAGGCTGGAAGGAGAAGGCTTCCACCACAGCAGTAATTTTCAACCTTAGCAACCTTAAAATGTGTGGATTTCATCTCACAATGCGTGACTGCCTGGGGAATTCTAGGAGTAGAAGTCCACACTTCTTAAAGTTGCCAAAGTTGAGAAACACTGCAGTGCAGAACCAACTGCTATACTTTGGCAGCTACTGAAAATGCCTTCAGACATTGGGAACCCTGAAGCTTTCTACCTTCCTACCTAGCCGCCTAGAGTTCCCCTTGACAGGGGAAATGAGGCGGGGTATAAATTTAAATAAATAAATAGATAAATAAATAAATAGATAGATAGATAAATAAAATAAATAAATAAATACCTTGCTGCTTTCCAGCCAGGGGGAAAAAGCAGATACAGTGATTGACCCTGCATGAGGGCTGGTGTGATGCTAGGCAGGAAGGCAGAAACAGCTGGCGACTGTATTCAGCCCTGCATCTTGCTAGATCCAGCAGCAAGGCAAGGAGCAACACCACGGAAGCCACTGCAGTGTATCAATGCTCACTAGTAGAGCAGGGGAAGAGCTGGGGATGCACGGGAGGGGGGGGGTGCTTGCCTGAAACCTGAAGAATTGTTTCTAATAGTTGCTGTGTTTCTCAAACTCGTCAGCTTTAAATTCGGAGGACTTGAGCTCCCAGACTTCCCCAGTCAGCATAAAAAGCTCTGATCCGAGATCAGGCTAATAACAACAATCTCCCGCAGTGGAGTACGTAAAATGAATCCTGGGAGCCAGGCTGGGGAATTCTGGGAGATGAAGTCCATCCATCTTAAAACAGCCAAGGTGGAGAGTGTAGAATTGGGCTCTCACAATTTCATTATCTAAATCATTCTTCTCTTTGGAATCCTATAGACTAGAGCAGTATTTCTCAAACTTTGTTGGTTCACCGTCCCCTTTTAGAAAAAATTGGATGCTTAACGCCCCCCTGCCAAGCCCCACCCCCAGGGTGGGGGGGAGTGAGCTGCCCAAGCCCTACCCTGGAATGCCCTGCCCCTTTCCTAGGGCACTGTGGGGGTTGGGCCAGCCCCAAATAACGGTGAGGACACAGGGGACAGGAATATATGCCGTGCACTGGTCTGACCCACACATCACTAACAGCCGCACGGAAAGCTCTTAGTGAGAAGCTCCTCCCCTCTCTTGGCTCATTGCGCAGGCTCAGCATGGGAGCTGGTTGAATCCTCTGCCGCCCTGTTGCCCTGTTCCTGTTGCCCCCTAATTCCATATGGAGCTTCCAATGCCCCCTTGGACTGCTCCAACGCCCACTAGGGGGCAGTACCGCCCACTTTGTGAACCACTGGACTAGAGCCTTTTTTCTCTTAGGGGAATCCATAGTTCCATGTTTTTAGCTAAAGAAGGCTTCTAGGATTGGTCCTCGGCATATTTAGGTAAGCCAGGAGGGAGTTTCTATCTCTTAGTGAGAGAGATATTCATGCCAACTCACAGCAGCTTCTGTGCCCAGCGGTCCAGCTCACCCATCTGACTTCCTAGCAGACCATCCCCGCCTTTTCCCCAGAGTCTGTACCGTCCGATTCGATCTAGCAGATGGGGCTGCTGCAGATCCCATCAGTCAAGGAGGGTTGGCTGGTGGGGACTAGAAGACGGGCCTTTTCGGCCGTGGCCCCTGCACTGTGGAACTCTAATCCCCTCGGGGATTACAAGGACCCCAACCCTCTTGGCTAGCCCTAAAGCTCTGAAAACCTGGCTGTGTTCCCAAGCGCTGGGCATTGAAGGTGCTAAGGGCCCAGCTTCCTGGCTCTCCTGTTACCTGCCTAAGCATCTTGGCTAGTTATTGTTGATGGTTTTTTATTGTTTTTAAAATGCTTTTTATTGATTTAATTTTTTTTGTACCCTTGGGAGTCATTCACTGAGATGGGCAGCTACACAAATAGCTGAATGAATGAATGAATGAATGAATGAATGAATGAATGAATGAATGAACAAATGAGGGTATGTCTCTCTGTTCCAAGGTCTGAAAACAGCTTCCTGCTAAAAACATTTGCAGCCGCTGTGGGTGTGTAACGACAGGCCCTCCCTCTGCTCTCTTGCAGCCTAAAGCCCGCCCGGTTCCAGCATGGAGATTTCTTCCCACCAGTCCCACCTCCTGCAGCAGTTAAACGAGCAGCGCCAGCAGGATCTCTTCTGCGACTGCAGCATCCTGGTGGAGGGGAAGGTCTTCAAAGCCCACCGCAATGTGCTCTTCGCCAGCAGCGGCTACTTCAAGATGCTCCTCTCCCAGTGCTCCAAGGAGGCCGGCCAGCCCACCACCGCCACCTTCCAGGCCTTTTCCCCGGAGACCTTTTCGGTGATTCTGGATTTTGTGTACTCGGGCAAACTCTCCCTCACCGGCCAGAACGTGATCGAGGTCATGTCGGCCGCCAGCTTCCTGCAGATGACCGACGTCATCAGCGTCTGCAAGACTTTCATCAAGTCATCGCTGGACATCAGTGAGAAGGAGAAGGACCGCTACTTCAGCCTCTCGGACAAGGAGGTCAGCTCCAACGGGGTGGAGCGCTTGTGCTTGTACAGCGCCGGCTGGAGAGCGGAGTCCAGTCCCCCCCATTCCCACCTGAGCCCCGACCGAGGGACCTGCGTCATCAACAGCAACTCTTGGACCAATTTCAGCTACTACCCGTCCGCCCCAAGAGCCGCCCAGCCGCTCTCCAAACACGACCAAAGACAGGAGTCCCTGAAGAAGAGCAGGCACTTGGGGCTGGGCCAGCCTGCCGACGGGCCCCCCTACAAAGCGAACAAGCTGGAGGATCGGGCTGCTGAGCAGGCGAGCCACGCGTCTCCGTCCGAGGAGGAGCTCCAGATAGACTCGGAAGGGGATTCCTGTCCCGCCGGCTACCCGTACGGGCAGGGCTCGGATGCAGTTGCAAGAGGGCTGGCTGTGCCTCAGCACGAGCACGAATTGCCCCATTCTGCCAGCAAGTCCAAGTCTTCCAAAGGCGAAGAGCACTACCCCAGCATGCCCTCTGTCTTGGGGGTCATGGGGAACTGGGCTGAGGGTAAGAGCCCTGGAGCTGCACCCCCTTCCCTACCCGGGCAGAAGCCCCAGGCTTTTGCAGAAAGTCCATCAGGGGTGGGAAGTAAAAGATAGACAGACAGGGGCACCTCTGAATTGCTAGTGCTTGTGAAGGGTTCCAGGGGACGCAGCACGAAAGTTTGCTGGGTGCTGTGCAGGATTTTGGAGACTGAGCTCTATAGCAGAGGTTTCAGTCCAGAGTTCTCTTTTCACTCTCTGCTTAAGGTGGGTGGCATGTTGGGCGCAGAGTGAAGCCCTGGAGCCCCAGCAAAGGTTGTGAGCTGGTGTAGCAACTCGAGTTCCCCGAATGGGTGAAGAGAGGCGGGATATAAATCTAATAAATAAATAAATAATAAATAAATAAACGGGTTAGCCCTCCTGGGTATACCAGACAGGAAATGGGACTAATGAGCTGATTCTACTTTATTCTAAAAGTATATTAAGAGAGTCTTGCAAGTCTGAAGGTAGAAACTTCCTACCTTCCTCAGTTTCCTCCTCTGACGGTTAAGCCGCTGGGATCTGCTCTGATCCTCCCCTCGGCAGCATCTCTTTCCTTTGTCCCCGGAGGTCATTCCCAAATACTGTTCTCCACTGCCTGCCCAAGACAGTTGGCTGCCAGAAGCAGAGCCTCCAATGTCCTCTCCCACCGTTATTAGAAAACGCTGTCTGACTGAAACACACAATTCTCCTTCCTCTGCTCAAGTTGACCAGATGTTGCATCCAGCTACACAGCAGGACAATCCACTGAATGTGTCCTAACTGCATTTGTTCTAAAGAGGCTTTTCAGGCAGCTCACATGAGCTATTCACAACTTAGGGTTTATTTTATTTAAGAGAAACAAACCCTTAGGAATTGTGTCCTCCTCCCCAGCTGAGTGCCCACCAGCTGTCTTGGGCAGCCTAGCTCTTTAGCCCACAGATGGTAGGAGTTATAGTCCAGCACACAGCGAGAAGGGATCGGTTGTAGAGGAATGGGGGAATGGGTTTTTACATCAAGTAGGCAGTCACACAGTTCAGTTCCCTGGATGGGTCTGGCATCATTCACGGTGGCCACCAGCTTCTCCCTGGAGTCCCCAACTTGAGCAAGTGATTCTGGGCAGCTAACAACTATTTATTTATTGCACCTTTATTATGTTTTTTAATCATTTTTATAAATAACACGGTGAACTTAATCAGTGCCCCTTCTTCCTCCCATTTCCCCGACGACAACCACCCTGTGAAGTCAGTTGGGCTGAAGGAGACTCTTCATCCTAAGGTGGAACAAAAACTCGGGGTCTCCTGCTTTCTAGCATGGTGCCTTAACCAAACCAAATGGCAAAAGAACCACAAAACCTGCAGAATAAGAATAGAATAGAACTAGAAGGGACCTTGGAGGTCTTCTAGTCTAGCACCCTGCTCATGCAGGAGACCCTACATCATTTCAGATAAGTGACTGTCTAGACTCTTCTTAAAAACTTCCAGTGATGGAGCAGCCACGATTTCTGGAGGGAAGCTGTTCCACTGGTTCATTGTCCTCACTGTTAGGAAGTTTCTCCTTAATTCCAGGTTGCTCCTCCCTTTGATTAGTTTCCATCCATTGTTTCTTATCTTGCCTTCTGGTGTTTTGGAAAATAAGTTGACCTGCTCTTCCTTGTGGCAGCCCCTCCAATACTGCTATCACGTCCCCTTGGTCCTTTTTTTCTCTGGACTGGCCAAACCAGTCCAAAGTGTTGTAAATTGTGACTGGGATGCTGCCGATGGCTGTAAATGTGGGCTGGTTGCCAAATGCCCAAAATGCAGTCACAGGCCGGGGGTGGGGCAGCCACCAGAATTTTGAATTTGGGCTGTAAGCAGCCCCGGAGAAGCCTGTCATAACTTTGAACGGCTAGTGATCAACTAGTCATAAATTGAGGACCACCTGCAGTTTCCAACAGAATCTGTTGCAAGTTTTCCTTGCTCACTTTTAACTAGTTTGAGCCAAATAAGCACCCAAAGACCAACCACTTTGGGTTCCTCCATCTTGGCAACTTTAACCCATGTGGACTTCAACTCCCAGAGTTGCTAGCTGAGGAATCCTGGGAGTTGCCAAGGTTGCAAATGCTTCCTCTGTATGCCTTCTAAAGCCATTGGGTGACTGACTCAGGCCAGTGAATGTTTGTCTTGAGCAGAGGTCTCCAAACTTGGCAACTTTAAGACTTGTGGACTTCAACTCCCAGAATTCTATGCTAGCTGGGGAATTCTGGGAATTGAAATCCACAAGTCTTAAAGTTGCCAAATTTGGGGGCCCCTGGTCTTGAGGATTTTGCAGCTGAAGGGGTTGCTTTGTATTCCAGATGACCTGCCACGGATGAGGTTCAAATGCCCCTTCTGCACCCACGTGGTGAAACGGAAAGCAGATCTGAAGCGCCACCTTCGCTGCCACACGGGGGAGCGGCCGTATCCATGCGAAGCCTGCGGGAAAAGATTCAGTCGGCTGGATCACTTGAGCAGCCACTTTCGGACGGTAACCTTACTTTTTTTTTAATGTTTTGCTATAAGATGGTACCTTCACACGCACACCCACACGCACACCCCTGCTAACTAGGAATTCTGGGAAACGCCAGATGGGCAAAGCATGTGTTCTCAAAGCAAAGTCTGCATTGTAGAGAAACACCAGCTATCTGCAGTTTCTTTAAAAATCCCATTTTGTATGTTTAGCTGAAATGTTAATTCTAAACCCCAAGAAAAGTGAACTTGATCTTAAATAGCAAATAGGAATACAATTGGAGCTTGATCCAACCATGGTGGAGTGCTCTGAAGTTGCCCCAACTGCAAAGCAGTGTTAATCACGTATCGATATTCCAATTGGAATTAGCGGGATGTCAAAGCAGCATTTTAGTTTTGAATGGGTTATTTTGTTTTAGTTCAGTTGTAAAACTGCTCTGTCTTGTGGCTGAAATCAACTAAACCCCCAACTCAGTTGGATTTAAAAAATAAAATACAATTAACATGTCAGAATTAACATTATATTGCACCATGAAATACATTTTTCTATCAATTATGTTGGTCTATCCATTCTATCAGCAGCAGCCCCTTCCAGAATTCAGGAGTAAGTGTCCAGTTAAAGTGGTTAAACACGCAGCCCCATACAGGGATGGGTTTCTCCCGGCTCGCTGGTTACCCGCTTCATGGATGCGCTGCCAGATTGGCTGTCAAAAGCGTGCTGCGCGGGATTGTGTTCAAAAACTTCATGGTATTCTGCAAATACTCTGATCCAACAGCTGCCTGACTCCAGCCGGGATGTGGCAGCTGCCCTAAGGACCTGTTCTTTGCTAATTTTGATCACGTGACCTTAAGGATGCCCCAACGGTCCTGTGAAAACCAGTCAAAGCAAGTTTTTTCAATGCTGTTTGAATGGTCACTAAATGAACTATTATAAGTTGAAGATTATCTGTACTACAGATACATCCTGAGGATGCGGACAGGGGTGGGTTTCTACTGGTTCTGCCTGGTTCGGGCAAACCGTTAGTTAAAGTCGGGCTGGTTGTAGTGAACCGGTTCGGTTGGTTTTTGAAAACAACAACAACAACAACAACAACAACAACAACAACAATAATAATAAGCTTGGTGAGCCCTCCCAGCCGCCCACACGCTATAGCTACCTTTATTCACTCTGTTTGCAGCACAGCTGGTCAGCAGCATGCCTCAGCTGTTTTTCCACCTAGGGGCTTCTGCAGGAAGTTCATTTTCTAAAGAAACAAACTTCCTGCAGAAGCCCCTAGGCAAAGCCAAACCTGCCTGGTGTCTGTATATTGGGCAGGCCCAGAAAATGGGACTCATTGCGTCCTTAGTTTGCACGTTGTGCTGACACAGCACTTCAGAAGGCGACTCTTGTGCACCCTCCCAGATGTCTTCTGACTAACCAACCATCTTTGAAAGGACACTTTCTCCAAGAACCAGACCTGATGAACTAGGTGGAATAATCTCATCTATCCATTTATTACATTTCTATCCTGCCATATTCTCTCTTGAGAGCTTAAGGGGACTGTTGCCTAGGTTGTTCTCTGGGCTCAGTGATGAAGTGAAGACGTAGCTGGCTCTTGATCCTCAGGGATATTGGTTAAGCTACGAAAATAATTCTAATAAAATATGTCTAAACACCAACTGGATGGATTGTCTTGTTATATTAAGGGCACAATTTCTTACAATAGTGGGATTATTCACAGCAATTTCGTTGCATAAGTCATTTACAACACTGGTATGTTATATGGTGTTCAAATAGAACTATAGAACATTCATGAATGAAAGCAAATCCACATGTCCCAGGATAATGTTGCAGGATCCAGTCTGGGTCAGTCCCCGGGACCAGAGGTTCGGTCCTCTGAGCTTTCAGGCCCATATTCGGACCCATTAATTAGGGAAGTTCTCTTTAGCAGAACGTGTGCGTTAGGCTATGCTATGCATGGTATTTATGGGGTGCCTGGTTGGGGGTGGCTTCTTCTTCGTTGATTGAGGGTTGATCGCTGGCCATTAAACGGTTGGCTGTTGTTTCCTTGTGCAGCCAACTCCTAAGTATCCGATAAGCAGGAGGTAAATCAGAACTCCTGTGATACCACATGCCTCAGTACCTCAGAATTAACTTCATGCCATTAGTCTAACACTCTGAAGCTTTAAAGCAGGCATAGCCACAACTCCAGAAGATAGGATCCAGAAGGATCTTAACAGACTTGAACACCGGGCCATATGTAACAAAATGAGATTCAATATAGAGAAAAGTAAAATTTTACATTTAGGCAAGAAATACCAAATGTACAGGTACAGATTAGGCGAAACCTGGCTCAATAGCAGTAACTGAGAGGGTTCTTGGAGTCCTAGTGGGCAAACTTTTAAATATGAGCCAGCTGTCAACCTGACACCAGCAGTGTGCAGCAGCAGCCAAAAAAGCCAATGCAATCTTTGGTTGCATTAATAAAGGGATAGAATCAAGATCACGTGAAGTATTAGTACCGCTTCATAAAGCCTTAGTAAGATCAGTAAGATCACACTTAGAATATTGCATCCAGTTTTGGACACCATGTTATAAAAAAGATGTAGAGACTTTAAAAGAGTGCAGAAAAGAGCAACAAAGATGGTTAGAGGATTGGAGGTTAAGGCATATGAAGAATAGTTGCAGGAATTGGGGTTGTCTAGCCTAGTGAAAAGAAGGACTAAGGGTGATAGTGGTGTTCCAGTATTTGAGGGGCTGCCACAAAAGAAGAGGGGAGCAACCTATTTTCCCAAGTACCAGAGGCAGGACAAGAAACGATGGATGGAAACTAATCAAATAGAGAAGCAGCCTAGAACTAAGGAGAAATGTCCTAACCACGAGGACAATTAACCAGTGGAAGAGCTTGCCTTCAGAAATTATGGGTGCTCTGTTGCTGGAGGCTTTTAAGGAGAGGCTGGACTGGAATGACATAGAATCCCCTGACTGGAATGACATAGAATCCCCTGCTTAAAGGTGTTAGACTAGAAGACCTCCAAGATCCCTTCCAAGTCTGTTACTCTATTCTGTTATTTTTCTGAAGAAGTATATTGTGCAAAGGGAGGAGTGCATGTGTGACTAATATAAACATAATATTTTAACCAAAAATGGTTTGTGTATGTACCTATTGAAGCAAAAAATTACTTCAGACTGTCCTTGCATTTTATAACTTGGTTGATATCACCTTGCATCTAATATACAAAATCGTATATAATTATAAAATTGTCCAAGGGATTTATCCTATAATTTATTTGCTCTTCATTGCTAAAAGAAAAAGAAAGTCCTTATCCTGAAATGTAGGTTTGCCTTGACTCAATCTTGACTCCTGCTGATGTCATAAACAACTGCATAGAGTTTTCTTCACAGCCACAGAGAAGTGGTTCACTGCCTTTTTTAACCTCTCATCGTATTCAAACACTAATTATGTCCAACTCTTACAAAGTCTTTTCTAGATGAAATTGATTTAACTTAGATCTAAATTTAACGGAGTCCTCCTCTCAGTGAGGAGAGTATTGCTTGCTATTGCCCCACAATTCTGTTCCCGTCTGAGCGCTTTCTGGCCATGTCTCCTCCCGTCTCTGCAGATCCACCAGGCGTGCAAACCCATCTGCAGGAAGTGCAAGCGCCATGTCACCGAAATGACAGGCCAGGTGGTCCAGGAGGGGACAAGGCGCTACAGGCTGTGCAACGAGTGCCTCTCTGAAGCGGGGATCGACAGCATCCGCATTGATTTGGACACAGAGCCGCCCCCGGAGTTTCCTCTGGAAGAGGACAAAGATTCCAACTGGAATTACAGCGAAGACAATAGGTCCGACGTGGAGATTGTAGAGGACGGCTCGTCTGATCTGGTCATCCAGCAAGTGGATGACAGTGACGACGAAGCCGAGGAAAAAGATGTAAAGCCCAACATCAGGTAGGTATCTGCATAGGGTCTCCCCTCCTCCTCCTGTTACGTGATCTGTCATTCCTTGTCTCGAGTGTTGACGCCCTGCCTGCCGGCCCAGGGTTCAAAGGCACTCTGCTCCACAGGGGCTCCCTGGCTGGGGGCAAACTGCATGCAGTGACGGACATGCCATTGTGTCTCTTCTGAATTTAACTACTCCCAAGTATCACTACTTTGTTGCATAAGGAGGCCTTCGTTTCAAGATAGCGCAATGTATGAACAATTATTTGCAAATGACAACCCTGAGAACTTTTGATAATATAAAATTGTCCTCTTAATCCTTTTTCAAAATTGGAAGCCCTTCAAAATAAAAGTGAACAACTTCATAGTAATTCAGTTACTGAATTAAATTTTTTTCAAGTATAAGAGGTTTTTTAAACTATAAACACTAATGTTAAAAGGTTTAGTAGTGTTTCAGCCTATATTCAGCCACGGACGGTAACCTCAGCCATGTGTTATCTTACAAACACGGCCAGTAGATCCAAAGGAAAGTATTAAGTGGACAACCATTCATAATCCTTCAGCAAGCATGCACCTTCTCCAAACCATTGTTTGTTTATTAAAAACAGTGAGTTTTCAAAACCTGTTTTTGATTCCCAAATCTGTTTTCAGTGAACCCTTTGGGCAGGTCTTGCAACTGGTAGAACAACTGACACATGTCAAACCCAGCAGGGGAACACACAGGTGGTGGTGCAGCTTTTCCTCATGAGGCATGTCTTCACGCATGTTCACTTCCTTGACTTTATGGAAATGTGACACTGCACCAACATGCGGGGTTGTGAGAGGTATTTTCTCTTTTAGCCCAACACTTTCTGGTGACACACCTCATTACGATTACTTCACCTGAACGTACAGGTTATCTTTTGCTGTTTCTTTTTTCTAGTTGTGCTTTTATTTTTCTTTGTTCTCTCTCTTACTGAAGCAATTAAACAGAAAAACACAGATGACCCTTAAGTGGAAGCAAAGAGATGCTAAAAAGCTTAGCTTCATCTTGACAGTGATTGGCAGTGGTTTTCAAAGTGTGTGAATCCTTTGAACGTTCAATATTTCTGCATAATAGATTTCAGATGGGATCATTCATTGTTTTATTGTTATCTTAATTATTTTCAAATATATTATATTTTTTAATCCTGTTGTAAGCTGCCTCGAGTTCCCCTTGACTGGGGAAGAGAGGCAGGGTATAAATCAAATAAATAAAAATAATAATCTGTTCTCCACACAAGTCTTAAAACTAGAAAAAGAGAATTCAATTAAACAAATCACTCATCTAAC
>JANHGC010007806.1:6948-22250 GCA_027560395.1 Boaedon fuliginosus
GTAGGGTGGCCGCATCACCTCGCCGTGGTCGTCCGCAGCCACCCTGGCTGCTCTTCTACGAGGCCCTTGGCAAAGTCAATTTGGCCGCTGGGCTTCATGCCACACAGCGCTGAGTATGGCGGCTGCATCGGCCTTGCCACAGTCCTCTGCAGCTGCCTCCAGCTGCTCTTCTGTGAGGCCCATGGCAAAGGTGATTCAGCGTTGGGCTTCGTGCCACATGGTGCTGAGTATGGCGGCTGCATTGGCCTTGCCGGGGTCCTCCGCTGCCGTCCGATCAGTGAAGAAATCTTCAGCAGCTACCTACCTCCTTTCCCACAGGTCCCCTGCCGCTGCTACCGCCTGCCCGCCCCTTGTTGTCTGGTTCCTGCCTTTGGTAAGTTTTTTTTTTAATTTTTTTTTTAAATATAATTTTAATTAATTAACATCCATCTTGTGTGTGGTTTTGGGTATCAATTTGAGACCTAAAACCAACTTTGTTCACACACAAGATGGATGTATGTTTAAAGAAAAAATAATTAAAAATATACTTAAAAAAAGGGAAAAAAGCATCTTACCAAAAATTATCCAATTTATCACCCAGTATCATTAATTTCTATCACATTTGTCAAATTTAAATAGTCTTTAATGTTTAGGTCCTCTTTAATGTATTTTTGCTCTTTTTCTTTTTTAAATATATTTTTTATTATTTTTTTCTTTAAATATACAAACCATGGGAAAAAGATAGTTACACAACTCATGTCCATGCCATGCATACTGGCAACTAGTGCAGCTTGCAAAGCAGTAATATCACATGCCTTATTACTTGATATGATAAAAAATTAGCAGCTTTGTTATAAGCCAACCTTGCATTCAGCAACAGCCAGAGCACAAGGCTACAGAAGATTCAATAGCCAAATATTGAGGGTAGATTTGTTTGGAATTTTACATAGTTAAATGTTGCTGTGCACCTGTTGTAACTTTATTTACATCACGCCCATGTTGCCCCTGCAACTTTCAAAAGAATTTGGAAGGTGTTTTAGTCTTAAAATGGTCCTGTAGAATAGCTAACCAGTAAATTTCCTAAAGACACTAGAAAAGCTTCATGGTTATGCAAAGATTTGTACTTGGTCCTCAATGTCTCACACCAAACAAAGAAAAAGGCATACTTATTTTAAAAAATCAGAATAACTCATTTTCCCTTTGGAAATGAATTTTGGTGAGTCTAATATTTTTGGCAATGACCTTGATGTAGTCACAATCTGCCATTCAGCTGTTTCTTCAGATTTCCAGGCTTGGTTCTAATTTTATGTTATTCCAGAACACTCCTTCCACCTACCTCTATTATCAATGGGTTCATATGTGATGTAGTCAAAAGAAATTTTAGTATAATTGTGTACTGCATGACTATCCATTCAATGGCCATTTAAAAATTTAGCAACAATTTCATGAAATATATGTTGCTGAACTAGAAATTGGGAACCCAGGTTTTAGTTCTCAATTAGGCTGGGTGAGCTTTTCCTAGACATTCATCTCAACCCTCACCAGAGTCAGATTCAGAGACAAGCCAGTTCATAAACAAAAACCCTTGATGCATCATAACATTACTATAAGAACTAAGCAGGTGCAGTGCAAAGTCTAGAACCAACAAAGTTAGAACCATGTACCGGTAGGAGAAACATAACAACAATAACACTATCAAATTAAAATGATCTCATCCGTAATATTAGAAGAAAACTTTCTCAGATTCTTTAGACATGTTAAGTTTTCTTTATTGCTGCGCCTCAGCTGAGCTAAAAAAACAACTGAACCCCACTCGCCTGTCCCGCCCCTCACTTACGCATGTGCACACTTCCTGCTCTGTGCCTTGCCTGCCTAAGTTGCCTTTCCATGCAGTGCCTGCAGCCTGTGCTCCAACTGAGCGGCCCTGAACTGCCTACCAGCCATGTAAGCCTGCGAGTTGCACCATTCCCCCCATTCCCGTAGCTTGCCGCTTAGTGGTAGGTGTGGCTTAGTAGTCATGTGGCTTGGTGGGTGTGGCTTAGTGGTCATGTGGCTTGGTGGGCATGGCTTAGTGGTCATATGACTTGTGGGTGTGGCTTAGTGGCCATGTGACTTGGTAGGTGTGGCTTAGTGGCCATGTGACTTGGTGGGCATGGCTATGTGATCATGTGACTCACCCCACCCCAGTCACATGACCACATAACCATGCCCATCCAGTCACATGCCCACTTAGCCATGCCCACTAAGCCACACCCACCACTAAGCCAAGCCCACACAACCGGTTGTTAAAAAATTTTAAACCCACCCATCTACAACTCATGTAAAAGGAATGGTGGTAATTGTCAACTCTGGACGGAAAGGTCAATTCGATTCTCTGACTTTATTAATATTGAAAAGAAACTCTGGACAAGGCCAAATGATTGTGAAAAATAAACACAGAAAAAAAACCACAATAGATATTTTTTTATTATATGAGGCAAACCAAACAGTGACACAATGTGTGAGATATGTCAAGGTCTTTGTATATTTCTATGCCAGTCTAATTGAAAAGGCTTATAAAAATGAGAGAAGAATTAACAGGATTCTATGAAGACTGGATTCAGAAGTGATTGATCCAATTTCTGAGTTGAACTGACAATCCAAATGGAACTTGCAATTTGGGTTGAGTCAACAAATCAGACAGTTTGGAAGGAGGTTGTGTGTGTATGTGATTCAAAGCAAAGCATGGAAGCAAATCAATTAAATTCACCCAGTTGATTTAAATAATTGAGTAATGGTGTATTGAAAATCCAAATTGAACTGACAGTTTGAAATGGTTTGGAGCCAATCTGTACCCTCTAATAATGAATCTGCATTATTGACTTTGGAAAAGTTTTTATGTGCAGGACAACAGAATTTCAGCCTTGATTACTATGTAGACTGTAGACAGTACGTTAGTTCATCATTGGGAATATGACAGATTTGAAGTAAATGTGTTTTCCAAAGGAAGAATGTAAAATATTACAAATGGAAAATTACAACATATTGCATAGTGTCATCCAACTGGTAACACTCTTAAATGTCCTTTCAAACCGAGATGGGACAGCCACGTAATGAAGGATCATTCAAGAAATGATGGAAACAATCTCCTCCCAAATTGTCACTTACCCTGACAATTATCCTTCATGCTCTTTGATGGAATGTATGATATGCAAACAGCATTTGAATTAGTGAAGGACACAGTTTCTACCCCAATGAAAGAAGCGACTGATGGGCTTTGTTGGCCAGAACAACAACTCCCAAGCTGAAAAAAATAATATTTGATTTGAATTATATGTTGGTGGGGACCAAATAATTGATATATGACCTCTGATTGCCCTTCATTTTTGTGTGTCAGTTCTTCCAAAGTTGTCCATGGATTTGCTTTGGTTTTGCACTTGCTGTTATTTATTTATTTGTATTTTACAAATAACTCAAGATGGTGAACATATCCAACATACTTTCCTTCTCCTCCTATTTTCCCTACAACGATGACCATATGACGTGGATTGGACTGAAAGAGAGTGACTGGCCCAAAGTCACCCAGCTGGTTTCCATGGCTAAGGTGGGACTTGAATTCATGGTATCCTGTTTTCTAGACTGGTACCTTAATCAGTAGATCAAACTGGCTCTCATACAGATGTAAGTTTCTCCTGGTGTAAAGGAATAATTCTCTGAATGGAGAATTACATGGAGTTTACCTTCTCTTCAGGGATGGGTTCCTACAGGTCTAACAACCAGTTCACTTGGTGCGGGCATTTTGGGTGCGTGATGCACGTTCATCATTTGGGGCTGAAAATCAGCTGTTCAGCTGGTTTTCAGGCCTAAAGTGATGCACACACCAAATGCGTGATGCACGTGCATCAACCTTAGGCCCGAAAATTTAGCTACTGGTTCAGCTGAACCGGTAGCTAAATCAGCTGTTTTTCGGCCCTAAGCTGATGTGGGTGTGGCGCGCGCTGCACATGTACCACCTCAAGCCCAAAAAGCAGCTGATTTAGCCACCAGCTCCATTTGGGCAAACTGGTAGCTAAATCAGCTGCTTTTCAGGTTTGAGGTGATGTGCGCGCAGGGTTTTTACTCATTATTTCTAAAGAAACTGTCCCCCTTGCTTTGATTCCTTTTGGGCAGTTTTCTTTTAAAGCATGTAACATCTCCCAAAAGATTAGATCACTGTATTCATGGCTATTTTTTTCTGACACTGCTAATTGGATTGGAGTGTTGCCATAACTAGAGCTGTATTGTCAAAACTAAAGCTAGTGAAAAGGACTATTTTTCTTCTATTTCTCCCACAATCAAAATAGACTTTGATTTCTAGGGTGGTTTGAAAGTGAGACCAATTTCTTGTGGACAGTAGGGAAAGCAGCATTGAGATACAAAGAAAATTATTTTTTCTGATATAATTCACAGTGCAGATGAAAAAGCAGTCAGCCATACTGAAATATTAACAAGGTGTTAACAACTTGGAAGATGTTAAAAGCCTATTTATTTTGTTATGGGAGTGAGGTGAAAAAGAGAGATCTTGCTAACAATCCATGAAAAGTGGCAGGAAAGATCTGCTAGATTGACTGCTGCTTCAAGTCAAGATGCTAGCAATCATATCTGCTGCTAATCATCTTGCATGACTTTTGAAGAAGATTACACAATCCATTCATGAAGGAAAATAATATAAGTGCTTACATGATATTACTTAATGAAATCCATTTATTTAGAAGTGTATACCTAATAAAAAAAACCAAGTTAATGATAGATAAAGGCAATGTACTTGACTCAAGATAAGCTGCGCCAGTGGTTTGCCTCACCTGACACAATCTTGCTTGGGTTTCTGGGAAGGAAGTGTAAGAGCTAACAATAGAAGAAAATATTTTTAGATCAGGGTTAAATTCTCGGGTACTTGGGTTCTCTGAGCTTGGTGGTTTCTTGCAGCATTTAATTACCAAACTAGCTAACACCATCAGTGTTCTTAGCATTGATAATGTTATCTAGTTTGGTAATGAAATGTCTGCATGTAAACCAAACCAGCATAAGAGCTTTTTGCACCAAAATATTTAGAAGGCACAGCTCGGGGAAAAGAGGCTAGGTTTTCATTAACAATGAGGGGGGGAAATGAGGGAATGATTGGAAGATTTTTTTAAAAAAATATGATATTGAATGGGAATTCTAGCAGGGCCAACTACTTTCAGGGGACATTGTGAAAGGAAACTGCTAGGTTGTTGAGACACAGACTCTTAATTTTTTTTAAATACAATTTAACTTTCCCACTGAATTTTAATAATCTTAAGGGATTTTAATTTTTTAATGTTTTAATATTTTTATATTGTTTGAATACTTTATTATTGTTGTGAGCCTCCCTGAGTCCTGTGGGATTGGACGGCCTACAAATACAAATAAAATAAACAAAATAAATATAATTACTCTCTCTCTCTCTCTTCCCCATCCTCCCATCTTTCTCTCTCATACATAGGTAAACACCACACTTCCATGTACTATATATATATAAAAGAAAGTCTCTGTTCTGGTTATGTCTGAAATTGTACCCAGTTTTATCAGAATTGATGGTCCAATCTGCAGCCTTTGTTACATTTTTATTTTGTTTTGTTCCTTAAGTCACACGCCTGACAGTTATGGTAAGCCACGATGTTTTCTCAAGTGTAGCTGAATCATCTCACATATGCAAAAACCAGGTATTCACGCTTCTTAAAGTGACGATTTTAAGGATATTAAAGCAGATTTCTCATTTTCTGAAACTAGTGTTCTGTTCAAGAGGACAGAGTTTTGAACTGTCATTTTGTATTGTTTTGGTTTTTGGAGGTAGGGAGCAGCAACATTTTAAAACCGAGATGCCACGGGATTCATCTGTAAACCAAACATGATTTTGGCTTGCCTGAGAAGCACTGTGGGATTGATAGGCTGTCCTAGAGAACTTACAATTTTCTGGCTTTTTAAGTTTGGTTTACACGGAGAGGCTATGCTTTGTCACAAAGAACGATCCTACTGACTGCCGAAGATAGGATAGACTTTAATTCACATTCAGCTCTAGAAGGCTAATCTTTCATGGTTGAGAATCAAAATGGCACTAAAGGATATTCAGAAAAAGGAAAGACACCTCTGTCTCTGCCAAAAGGCAGTTGGCGATGCCTTGTATTTCTTCCCTGCCATCATTTGGTATTTTCTGCAAAATGAATTCCAAATATTCTGTTGCAAAGGAGAGTGGGTGTGGATCATTTTCTGTAAAGAAAATTGTATTGAGTTACTGAAGAGTTCAGAGATGTTTATAAGATCACAATGGTGGCTTGCAATTTCTTTACTAACAGAGAAAATACTTGTCACACCTTTGGTATCCCCCCCCCATCCTCTAAAATATAGTGGTTGCATCTGAACGAAGGAGGAGTTACCTTTTGCTTGTTTAAATTGGCCTTAGTTATTGTGTTAAAAATTGTTCTCATTTCATGATAGAAAAGAGAAGATTAATTAAATCACAACCATAGGGATTGTATAACTGCTCATTCTTTGCCTTTCTTGATTCTATATTATAGAATAGCCGCCTCGAGCTCCCCTGACCCGGGAAACGAGGCGGGGTATAAATCGAAACAAATAAATAAATAAAATAAATTATACACAAGATTTCTCTTTGTTGATAGCAATAGCAATATCAGACTTATATACTGCTTCATATGCTTTACAGATCTCTTATCAAGGCTCTGACTAATGAACCCAAGCAAATCAGAATTCTGAGTCTTGGCTCCTTCTCAAAGGTCCTCTTTATTGAGTTCCCCTGATCGGGGAAATGAGGCGGGGTATAAATTGAAGTAAATAAATAAAATAAATAATTCATTATATCGGCACAGTTTCAAAGGAAAACCAACTCTAAATCTTTCCCACAGTTTCAGTATAATTAAACTAGGAATTAACCCCATCCCCAAGTGTCACATGTCATGTTGACCATTTAGATTAATTGACAGGCTGTTTAGTCACTGCTTCCCCAAACTTATCAGTTCTCATGAGAAAGCTCTCTGTTGTGTCTACTAATGCATTCCAACCTCCTTCCCCCAACTTCCCCCTCTGTGTGGCAACTGAGGAATAGAAAGATGGCTGTGGCCAGATTCAATTTGAAGTTGACAGAGTAGTTTACAGAGTCAGTATGTTGCCCCACACAACAATCTAAGTGGTTTACAGAATCAGCATATTGCTGCCCCCAACAATCTGGGTCCTCATTTATCAACCTCGTAGGAATGGTAAACTGAGTCAACCCACATGATGGTAGCATGTTGGAAAACCAATTGACATTTTTCAATAGTAAGTCATGGTATTCAGAAAATATAATGATAAATTGCATAATCTAAAGAACATACAAGAAAATATATATATGATGCCTATGAATGCAAGGACATTGTCTTTTATGAAGACATTTTTCAATTTCCTACTCTACTATATAGCTATTTCTTAATGGCCTTCCATGAAAATACTAGCCAGATTTGGACTTGCTTGGCCATTTGAGATCAGTCAAGGTTCTTGAACTTTTAAAGGATGCCATACCCAAACCAAATCACCTGATATATTCATACACAATTGTGAGGAGAACATCCAAACCTCACAAGGGAAGAGTTTTGTATAGCTCTAAATATTCCTCTCTTAATTTGTACAATCTTATTTTATGAATGCTCTTATAGCCCATGTACTTTTGAAATAAGTTGTGTGGATGAAGCTTCTCAGAGGTAACCATGTAGATATAGGAAGTTCTACACCTCTTCACCTGATATAAATACCACATTCAGGCAGCATGTACTTCATGTGGATTTAGGAGATTTCCAAAAACCATTCTATTTATGCACCAATGTTTAATGTGCATACAGGTTTTAATTGCCAAAACAAAATGAGACCAAAAAGAGAATCATAAGCAACATGCTACAAGAATGCTATTTCTACTTCTGGTCTTTGGCTCTTTCATGTATTAAAACAAAATAATATTGTTTCACAGGCACCTCAGCCAACATATAATCATGTAGGAATTTGCTTGCAAGATATAACTAATAATAATTTTAAATAAATACCTGAATAAATAAATACATGCTTTTTTAAAAAATAAAAGGTTTCCACTGTTATGCCCTTTTCTAATTTGTAAGCTAATTTTCTCACAATTTATCAACAGCTAATGTCATCTTGTGAAGTGGTTAAAGGTTAAAATGGAGTATTTCTTGGCTTTTATGTCTTGCCCTTTTGTCTGTGCTTTAATGATCCTTTATTTAGTCATTTAAAATATTTAGAGCTTCCTAAGGGGTTCCAGAGGGGGTTACCCTCAATAAAAGGATAGAAAACTGAAATGCGAGGGGGGGAAAAGATTAAAGCAGCGGCAACCATAACATTATAATAAAGTGCTGCACATTTTCAGAAAGGACAATTCAGTGTGGTAAGATAGTATTTGTTAGGTCCTGAATGCTAAAGTAAAAATCCAGAGTTTTATGTGGTGTTGAAAAAAACAGCAAACGCTTCTCAAAGGAAGCACTTTCCAGTGCTGGATTTCATAACTGAGAAGTCCTCCTCCATGTAACACACCTGAAAAAGCCTGCTCTCAGTCTGAGAAAGATTCAGGAGACTGTTATGTAAGCAGTCAAGAGCAAGCTTCTCCGTTATCAGTGAAGGGATCCGCCTCCTTGCTGGATCATAGGAAGGCTGTAAGAAAGACAATCAGAGGGTCTTCACCCTACCTGGGAGTTTGTGGCTTCTAAATGGGAAAGCGTCAACTTGCTAGAATTCTTTTAACCTCATTCTGTTCCTGTCAATCAATCTTGCTAAATAAAACTCTACAAAAACTGTGCTTTTGGAAATAGCCATTTTTAGCTTTAGGGAGTAGCTGAAGAATTTGAGCACCCTGTTCCGCTCATTGGTTGGTAAGGAGCATCTATGTTACAGGTCCTAATATTTCATAGTTGTGTAATTCAAACAAGTGTCTCCAGACTGATGCATACAGGGAGAGGTTCTTCTTCATATATTGAAGTTCTAAACACTTTAAGTGTCACTATAAATCCTTGGTGCCAATGGCAGCTACAGGGCCTCGTTGGTATACAAATGATCACCTGTTCCTGTAGCAATGACATGGAAGATACTGGAGGTGGGAGCTCGCTATTGCTCAATAGTTACTGATCAAGTAGTATTTTGGAAGACAGTTAATCCCTTCACTTCTCTGAATGGAAATTTCAGGTCAAAATGAAGTTGGCTGGATAATTTGAACATGAATTTACTATAGTAATAGAATTTTTATTTTATTTTCTTTTTCTTACTTAAAAAAGGCTCGGCACAGCCCATAGTTAGGAAAAAAAGGTTTCTTTGGTTTGACAGGAATATATGTCCAATCAAATACAATCACAGCTCTGAGTGAATGGGATGAATCCAAACGTGAACTGCTGCTGTTAAGTGGAAGACAAAGCAATAGTCCTTAAATGGTTAAACTAATTGTCTATGGAGATTCTCAGTCGTTGAGGTCATGGTTGTCCCAAAAGTGGCTTTTTCAACTGGACTTTCTTTGTTTTTCCTTGAAGACATCTTGGTTCTCATCTAAGAAGCTTCTTCACCTTAACCTTTACTTACACCAACGTTACAGTAGAGCAATGGACCTTGCTTCTTGAAACATGAAGTGGGGACATGGTATGATGATGGATATTTTCAATCAAATATCCTGTTTCCCTGAAAATACGACTTCCCCTGAAAGTAAGACCTAGTTTGATTTTTACATGTGCGCCCAATATACGTGTGCCCCTAATTAATAGGTTAGTCAGTGGATGATATCCCCCCAAAATTAGGCCTGGTGCCTTTTTTGGTGGCCAAAAAATTATAAGACAGGGTCTTATTTTCAGGGAAACACGGTAGTACTTTTAAGAATACAAAAGTTAGAGCTTGGGGAATAGGGAAGGATGGCTTGGCTGACGCCATGATGGATCATGAATTTATTATTTATTTATTATTTATTTATTGATTACATTTTTATGCCACCCAACTCCTGAAGGACTCTGGGCAGCTTACAACATAGATAGCAATAGCACTCAGATTTTATACGCTGCTTATCAGAGCTTCACAACACTCCCCAAGCAGTTACAGAGACTCCATATTGCCCCCAAACAATCTGGGTCCTCATTTTACTGACCTTTAGAAGGATGGAAGGTCGAGTCAACCTTGAGGCTAGTGGGATTCAATCTGACAACCTGCTGAACAAGTCAGCAGAGTCTGCAGTACTGCATTTAACCACTCTGCCACTGAGGTTCTTGTGGATTTGCCTCAGATGTTTGTTTCACTCCTTCAATGATTGGGAGCACGTCTATCATTAAGCCAATCTCCAGATGTCTGTTTTACTCTTTTTAGTATTAATAGGGCATAGTTAACATAACTCCAACCTGCCATAGGGCAGATTATACATTCACAATAGCACTAATTTAATAGGAAGAAGTACGTGTTTATCAGGCTTTTGAATAGGTGATATAACTCTAATGTATGTCTGGAAACTGAATCAGATCAAACTGAATTTTAGTTCAGTATTAATAGGGGTCAGAGCAGGGGAGAGGTAAAAAGAAAGGCCAAGATCACAGCACAGTATATGATCCAAACTTTGCCTTTTAATGTGGTTTATAATGCATGTAAAAAAGGAGCAGAACTTTGATTGCATGCTTGTCCTGCCATTTTGACCCCCTCATTGAAGAAACCCTTTGCACTACATGAAGCAAGTAATTTAGGGGAAAGGAATGAGTTTTATGACACATAGAGCTCAGTCTAAACGTAGGGGTCAGCAACCTTAAACACTCAAAGAGCCATTTGGACCCATTTCCCATAGAAAAAAATACCACAGGGGCCCACAAAACCTGGGTGGGCATGGCAAACTTGATGTCACTCACTCCCACCCAGTCACATGACCCCCCCCCCCAGCCATGCCTACCCAGCTGATCATAGAGCAGAGAACCAGGAACCACAAAACCCTTTTCTCCCTCTCCCCCTCTCTCTGTCTCTGTCTCTGTCTCTGTCTGTCTATCTGTCTGTCTGTCTGTCTGTCTCTCTCTCTCTCTCTCTCTCTCTGTTTATCTCTCTCTTGTGCACACATGTTCTCTCTCTCTCTCCTCTCAATCTCTGTCTCTTTCTTTCTCAGAAAGCCAAGGGTAGGCTAAGCTGGAGAGCTCTCCTTGGGGCTGTTTGCTACTCTTTTTCTTATCTTTGGAAAACCTGACATGACCTGACACCCATGCTTGCTAAGGAACAAGCAGGAACCACAGTGGAGGCTTTCCTCTCCCATTCTTTCCACTCTCGTGATCAAGGCTGAGGGTGCACACATGTAGGGAGACGCGCACTTTAGCTGAGCCCAGTCAGTCACTTTAGGAAGATCTTCCCATGTGTGTGCACCCTCCTGGCTGCCCTATAGCCCCGGTTGTGAGACTGGGGGAGGAGGAGGAAGAGGAGGGAAGCCTCCACTGTGGTTCCTGCTTGTTCCTCAGCAAGCATGGCTTTCCAAAGATAAGAAAGAAAAGGAGTAGCGAACACCCCAAGGAGAGCTCTCCAGCACCAGAGAATTATTTATTGATTATTTATTGATTATTTATTGATTATTTATTGTTTATTAGATTTGTACCCCACCTCATTTCCCCAGTCAGGGAGAACTCGAGGTGGCTATTAGCCCCAGCTGCTTCTTCATCCACTGCTGTTGCCCTTACCTTCTCAGGCCAGGTGAGGGGAGGTGAGGTCGAGGGGTGGGGCCAACCAGTGAGGGGATAGGGAGCCATAGCAGAGGCCCCAAAGAGCCTCATGTGGCTCCAGAGCTGCGGGTTGCCGACCCCCGGTCTAATGATTTTCAGCATTTCTCGTTTGCAGCAATCACCTTACTTTACTTAATAATAGAGCCAACTTTGTCCATTTATACAATATTCAAATTATATACGATTTTTAGTCAAACTTGATTCCTTTTGATCGTATGGATCTGTTCTTCTATTCTTCCAGGATTTAGTTATTTATATATTGACTTTTCAGTCTATTCTATAGTTCTGGATTTCCCCTGTGGTTACTGATCAGAAGTTCTAAATGGGTATGATTTTGGTTAGGTTTCGAAAGTCAGGTAATATTAGGTAACATCCTAGATTCACATTCGTCCTTTTAAATCAAGAGAAATTGGACTAATAACATAGCATGCAAGATCAAACTGAAAGCAGATGGATTTGTTGGGATCCTATTGGGAATAAATGTACAACTGTTATTTGCAATGTAAATTACACGGAAGGACCCCTTCGTACACATCAGGGGAAAGGGGTACGAGAAAACAATTCAACTTTATGTTCTTATATCTTACAGCACAAATTTGCATTATAGACTCTGGAAGAGGAAGAGGGAGCTCTTGTACCTACTGTCTAAGCTACATGTTTAGCCTGCAACTCAAACTTTCATTCTTGTAGTTGGCATTTTGCCAGGATTCTCTGTCAATAATTGCTTGAGTTCTTGTAAGCTCTTTCTTGGGTGATCAATGAGAGTCTCTCACCTTCTTGTCTTCCATTGGCCTTCAATTTTCCCAAGGTTTTCTCCAATGACCTTTGCCTTTGCATTATTTGTCCAAAAGAGTTAATGCTTAGTTTGATTATCAGGGTTTCAAGTCTGATTTTACCTCATCCATTATTGAATATTTTGTTCTTCTTGCAGTTCAAAGTGTTCTCATTTTTTTTCCTTCAGCACCATAATTCAGAGACATCAACCTTTTTTTGTTCAGCCTTTCTGATGATCCAGATTTCACAGCCACTACAGCTAGTGGAAAGAAATGTGTCCAGGAATTGACTCCACTAAAAAATTGTGAAGCATAGTTTGCAACTGAAATACCCACTGCATGGTTTATTAACTTCAAGAAAACAGGCACTTAAAGTACCATATTAACATATGGACAAACCTGTTTTGAAGGATATTGGTATTATACTATTTTTAATGGCCTTGTCAGGCTTGATGAAATTGAGACTATACATTAAGTCCCAGTTAAGATGATTGATTGGTCAGAAGAGGGTAAATTTCAACACCACCTCTTGAATGCTGCTGAATCTTATTTAGTCTGGCCCAGGTGCAAATTGCCACTCTGGGAAGATTTCTGTGCAATAGGCATGGGCAATAAAATAGCTTAATAGAACTCTTTACATGTAGATCTGGTTGTTCATGCCTGACACTCTAGTAATGAAAATTAAGGAGCATAGTGGGAAAATGATACTGAGATAAAAAATATAAAAAAGACCAAAATACGGACCATAGCGTTAGAGTTTACAAAAAGAATACTGAAGTTGGTGAATAGTATCTGCCTTTTAGGATCAACTATCAACAGTAAAGGAACCAATAGTCAATAGAACAATGTTAGACATTTGAGGTACTCTAGAGAGGAAGAACAACTAAGCATACTAGCTCTATCTTTATTGTAAGATTACAGTAACACAACGGTGTCAAACTTGCAGTGTCACAGCGGTGTCTCATGATATATTGGGACTTTCCCCCCGTTTGCTAAACCTGGTGGGGGCAGGGCCAGCATGTGACACATCCACCCCGTGGGCCATGAGTTTGACACCTCTGTGGTAACAGAATCTTGCAAGACTGAATGTATTTCTCCTCTCCTTTGTCAACTAGGTTGGGTCTCTTTTAAAAAGTATCCCATGCCCTCCCTCTTTCTGTGGCCTTAGATATCTTTTACATGTTAATAGTCTAGCCTGTGGCTTTCCTTTCTCTCCCAAGATCATTTCCAAATACAATTACAGATAATGACTTGGTAAGCTAATAGTGAAAGCACCAGAAGATATCAGATACCATAATGTTTTTAGGTCTATGAAGATCAGAATTGTGAACAGAGTGGTTTTTCTTGTATGGAAAAGTTTGACTTTGAAGTATAGAAAGTATATTAGTACTTTTGAGAGTTGGTATTAGAGAAGGCTCCTGAGAATATGATGGATAGCCAAGTAAACAAACAAAAGAATAAGTAAACCAATCAACATAATAATAAGAAACTAATGTTATGATAGCATTTCCAATGTTCTTTAAAGCTACCACTGAAATCATTGAATTTCTGCTTTCTGCCACAGACAAATGTCAGGAGAAAGATTAGATGCTCAGCGAATTAGCATTTTTAAGAAGAGACTTCAGAAATAATTGACTTTGAAAATTCAAGCTTCCTTTTCATTTTTTTTTTATAATTCAGTTAAAATTGTCTTTAAAATAATTGTCAGAAGAAGCAGCTGTACTTTGGTATAAAGGAAGCTTTGAGACATAAAAGCTTCAGAAATCTGGATGGCTCCATCACTCCTGACCTTTAGAGAAGCCTTAAAAAAATTGAACTATTCAGAACAGCATTTTTTAAAACATCTGTCATCAACACACCTATCATTGTTATGATGATGAAGTCTGGATATAATTTGTGAACAGTGTTGAAATTTTAAGAATTATTGTTATGGTCATTTTAAGTTATTATTGTTGCAATTATCTTAAATATTAACCATCATTGGAGGTCTTCTAGTCCAAACTCCTGTGCAGGGCAGGAATCACTATCCCATCCCAGACAAATGGTTGTCCAAATCTTTTCTTGAAAACCTCCAGCAATGGAGCACCCACAACTCTAGGGGACAAGCTATTGCATTGATTAATTGTTCTTACTGTCAAGAAATTACTCCTTATTTCCAGGTTGGATCTCCCTCTGACGAAGCTTCCACTCATTGCTTCTTCTGGTGCTGTGGAGAATAAATTGATACACTCTTCCCTGTCACAGCCTTTCAAATATTAGAAGACTGCGATCCTATCTTCCCGAGGCTTCTCTTTATTAGGCTAAACATACCTAGTTCCCTTAGCCATTCATCATATGATTTAGTGTCCACCAGGGATGGGTTTCTCCCGGTTCGCTGGTTACCCACTTTGTGGGTGCGCTTCCCGATCGGTTGTCAAAAGCGCGCTGCGCGGGATCGACTTCGCAATCTTCGGTGGCCACGCAGCTGTTGGATCAGAGTGCTTGCATGACACCATGAAGATTATGAAGTCGATCCCGCGCAGCTGTTGGATCAGAGTGCTTGCTGGACACCACGAAGATTGCAAAGTCGATCCCGTGCAGTGCGCTTTTGACAGACAAACGGGAAGCGCACCCGCAAAGCGGGTAACCAGCGAACCGGGAGAAACCCATCCCTGGTGTCCACATTCCTTATCATCTTTGTTGCTGTTCTCTGCACTCTTTCTAGCACCTCAGAATTTTTTTTTTTATTTTTTTTTATTAAAAAGTTTTACAACGAGAAAAGAACCCCACAATTTTACCCCTTGTTTCTCCCTTTCCCCCACCC
>JANHGC010007809.1:3697-14358 GCA_027560395.1 Boaedon fuliginosus
TCCTTCCTCCTTCCCTCCGTCCCTCCCTCCCTCCCTTCCTTCCTTCCTTCCTTCCTTCCTTCCTCCCTCCCTTCCTTCCTTCCTTTCACTTGCTTCAATGTTTAGTTAATGGAACTACTAGGCAAAGCTTTGAGTCAACAGGAAGTGTTTGCTCAAGAATTCTGCAGCTTGCTCCTATTGGTGAGAATGTCAAATCAAAGCTGTCATAGCTTAGTCATAGCTAAGCTTCATTCCCATTTAATTATGTGTAAAATATGATCTACTGACCCTCACTATGTATAATTTATTGATACTGTAGGTATATTACTGAAAACAGGGACACTGTGGCTCAGTGGGTAAGATGCTGAGCTTGTTGATCAGAAAGGTCAGAAGTTTGGTGGTTCGAAACTCTAGTGCTGTGTAACGGAGTGAACTCTTGTTATTTGTCCAGCTTCTGCCAATCTAGCAGTTCAAAAGCACGTAAAAATACAAGCAGAAAAATAGAGACCACCTTTGGTGAGAAGATAACAGCATTCCATGTGCCTTCAGCATTTAGTCATGCTGGAGACATCTTCGGACAGCACTGGCTCTTCGACTTTGAAACGAAGATGAGCGTTGCCCCCTAGAGTTAGGAAATGACTAGCACGTATGTGCGAGGGAAATCTTTACCTATATATTACTGGAATAAAAGCTGTTCAATTGTGGAAAAGGCATTGGAAGACAAGGTGAAGAGATGCTCCCAAGTGAATGGTCAAATAAAGACAGCATGGTCTGCCACTAGATAGTGGGTAGGGCAAGGGGCCTAGAAGACGCCTCCCTTAATTTTGGATTGTAAGGATATTGGGGTGGGTGGGAGAATTCCATACTTTGAATTTTCAAGATTCTGTCAATGTAACATTACAAACTTACATTTGTGATTCCTATCAGCTTAACCACATAGCAATAGCAATAGCACTTACTTATATACCACTTCACGGTGCTTTACACCTCTCTCTAAGTGGTTTTACAGAGTCAGCATATTTCTACCAACAATTTGGGTCTTCATTTTACCCACCTTGGAAGGATGGAAGGCTGAGTGGTGAGATTTGAACTGCCAAACTGCAGAAGTAGCCTGCAGTACTGCATTCTAACCACATGAAACTAACAAATTAGAATTTGCAATAAAGATATTGCAATGGTGGATAGCTTCTGCCTTTCATAATCAACTATGAATAGTGAAAGAATAAGCTGTCAAGAAATATGGTACAGACTAGTACTTGGAGATCAGCCATGATGGCCTTGGAAAAGATATTCAAATGCTGGCATGTCTTTCTATCTATAAAAATTAGAATCATACAAGTAGTGGCATTCCCTCTGCCACTCCATGGAAGAGAAAATTGGAATTAAAAAAAGCAGAATAGGAATAATATTGATGTCTTTGAACTTTTGTGTTGGAGAAGACTCTTGTGAATACCATGGAGAAGCAACAAATTAAACTGATAGTTCAGTGAATAAATCAACTCAGAACTCTCACTTATGGCAAAAATGACTAGGTTCAAATTATTGTACTTTAGATATACTATGCAAATACCCAGCTTTCTAATGCTGGGAAAAATGAAAGGAAGGAAAAGAAAAGGTTCACTTTCAATGAAATAGAAAGGTGCAGTTACAGAGGCAATGAATTCACTTTTGGGAGAGTTGAAAGAATAGACTAGGGATAGGTTATCATGGATAAAACTATGTGTTCTCTAGGAACTGAAAATGACTTATTGGCATAAAATCTAATATATCATGTGACATATAAAAACATCACATCTTTCTGGTATTTGTCATGTACTATTTCATCAGAAACTCTCTGCAATTTTGGCAATTTAAATAGCTACTTTTGTGTGCAGAAGAGTCCAGATTCTGTGTAACCATAGATGCAGTTGAAAAAGGCTGGAATCATGAACAACCATAGGTAACTTTCACCCTCCAAATCTGTTGAATATGCAACTCCCAGAATTCAGAGCTGACAACCTAGAATCCACCATGTTAGGAAGATACGGTTCTACTTAACTAGCTTCCTTTGACCTAACAAAGAAATGCTTACAGTGAACCACAAAGGCCACTTTAAATATTATTTGCACATGCCTTTGAGTCAATGTTGACCTCTTGTGACTGACTAGATAAGTCCCTGCAGTCTTCTTGACAAGGTTTTTCTGAAGTGGTTTTCTGGGACTGAGAGAGAGAGAGAGAGAAACTGGCTCAAAGTTACCCAGCTGACTTTGATAGGGAATCTCGAAACTATTGACACTAACTGTAGAAAGGAAGGACTGGTCACCAACTAGGATATAAACTTTCCTCTTCTGTTGAACAAATAAAGATTTTAAAATATGTGACATTTCGTTTCAATCTGCATAAATCTAGAAAGAACAACTAAGAGCCATTTCTGTCAAAACACACGGCATGAAAGTATTGTTTTGCATTATGATGTTGTTATGTACACAATGACAGATATTCAATGAATACAAATAACCAGAGCAAAGTTTATTTTTCCATATGTTATATATAAATTTGTATTCACAATAGTGCAGCTTTTCTTATTTCTATAGAGGTTCATATACTATTCTTCCTGCTTGAATTGTACTTTAACTTAGTCTTTAGTTGATAGTTTTGTAGTTTTCTTCATCATATATGATTTTCCCCATCATATGGAATGAATTTTCAATTTGGATCAAAAGGTTTTTGGCTGATATCCTTAATATTTGACCTGGCTTGTCTTTGACAAATCCTAATGGAAACTACAGGAATGTCTCCTCAACAATGATCTTCAAAGAGAACTGAGTGTTTTTCCTAGAATGGGATGAGTCTGATTGGAGGGTTACTATTCCATGTTAATTATTTTGCTAATATTATGTATCTCTTTCATATAAGAGCTCTCATACCTGGTAGACAGTGGGATTTGTTTTCCATGTTACTGGAATAAAGAGGTAGTAACACTTTCATATAAGAGCATCTATGTCCTTGCAGGGAAATAAAGGCACTGTTTGACCAATGTTTGACAGTACCAATGTCATTAACTTTCATGCAGATTCAAATCCTTCCTTATAATTTCTCCCAATTGTATTGAATTAATGCTCTTCAAAGCAATACAACAATACAAAATCCTATTAAAACAACAATATATGCAAATGTAAAATTGATATATGAAAACATAAATTAACAGTGTCATCCTATATAGCAGTAAAGTGTATATTCTGCCTAAGTAAAAAGTAATATATTTAAGAGCTTTCTCAAGCATGAGCATGTACCCATAGAACAGGGGGAAATGATGGAGAGGGCAATGTTCAGAGAAAAGAAGTTGTTCATTAGATTTTCTTAGAGTTAGATAAAATCTGGGTTGTACTTTTCTTCCTATTCTTCTTCTATTTAAAAGCATGGAAATTCTCCTGTCTGATCTAGTACAAAGAAAAATGAGAAATGTCCCAAAGAAAAATGAGAAATGTCCCAAGACATTATGTAATTATAGTGACATTGTGCAGAAGAAAGGCTTTCCCCACCAGTAACTTATAATAGGAACTATATTTTAAATGGTTAAAAATATAATCTCTTAATACCTTTTATCACTTCACAATGAATTTGTAAGCTTTTATGTTTGAAAGTTTTAGGAATTTATTATTATTCTTCTTCAGAATCATCCCTTAGTTTTCTATGTTGTTGTAAAAGTAGTGAGGCACTTTGACCCTTATTTTCATGGTACAGTTTTGTATGTTCAGATTGCATACGTGGATCTACAATCTAGTTTAGCATTTTTCTCCTTAGTGAGTTCAATTCCGGAAACTGTAATCTAAAAGTGGTTCACATGAAGTGATCATAAATAATACTGACTCTCTTAGATAAATATTATTTGTCATAATAATTATGTTCTGAGGACTCATTGTTGGTTTTTTTTTTTTTTTGGTTTCCTATATTTTTGTTGATGCCTATATTCTTTTAAAATATTTACCAATGGCTTAGAAATTAACTAGACATCAGAAATGAATATTGCAGGTTACAAAGATTTTGATACTCTTATGAAATGAAATACCATATGAAGTGTTAATCAGGCTGTTTAGAAATTTGTAGCAAACATGGTAATTTAAATGTTTATTTTCCTAGAAGATTTTTTTCACTTGAAGTTAAATGAACTCTTTTGATTCTTGACAACTTAAATGTCAACAATTGAATTGTGTAAAATTTATTTATATAAAACACTCAATTGCATATTTTGGAGGGGTTTTTTTTGTTTGATCTATATAAGATGTATGTTTTTCTTATTATTTACTCTCTGTCTCTGTCCTTGTCTTGTTTTCTTTTTGCATATAGAAAAAAAAAGAAAAGAAGCAGGCTATAATTAAACACATTTGTAGGACACCACTTTGGGAAATCTTCTCTGATGATTTTTGTTAAGACTGCATCTTAAAACAATTAAAAGACATTTTCCAAAATGATCTTAGGAGGCAATAAAATTGCATAGAAAAATATTGTTCTTCTTTATCCCGATTGAAAATGTGACTATGTTTTGTATTTAATTTCTGACTTAAAATGATAAATAAGACTTTGCTAGATATCCAGGTAGCATAACTTAGAAGTGAAACAGAAATTTCACTAATTTAAATGATTGCTTAATTTTTTAATTTGTTGAATATCACTAGCAGGGGAAACATATTCTTCAACAATTTTCTAACTTTTATTTTTTTAATTCTAGAATTAAGAACTGGCAGTCAACATTCCTGTATTTAATGCTCCACATGCACTTTCTTTCCATATATCAATAGCCAGGAGTCAATAAGGGTCAGTGGTTCAAAACAGGGCAGCTCTACTGAAACTTACCTCCAGTGTCAAGAATGGCATCCCATTGTTTGGAGATAAAAACAATAATTGCTTTCGTTACAATGTGGCCTTTGAGTTTGCTTCCTTTGGACAGGGATAATTAATTAAAATTTACTGCCTGTTCCCAAACCTTTCATGCTTTAGTGGGCTTCCTGTGAATGAAAATACTTGGAAATTAATACAGAACACCTGAAGGGTAAGGATGGGTAACGATCAATTTCTGGGCATTGAAAGATTTCTGTTATACTGTAATGACAAAAGGGCAAAGCCAGAAAACACAATAAAAAAGCTTATAACCAACATCCTAGATTTGGAAACTAATGGGACTAATTTTGATTGCATAATCTCTCCCAGGGCATGGAAAGTATTCAGCCTTGTACAACATGGGCACCTGCTGTGCAGTTAGGTAAACATTATTTGCTAGGGAAATCAGGAAGGAAAGCAGATAAAGTTCAGTGGAGCTACCTGGAATTAAATGGAGCAGAATGGCACCCTGCCATCTGAGCTATCTTTTAAAGGAATGCAAATAATGCAGAAAGGATGCTCATCTTTCATTCTTAGTCTCTAATTAAGTTTTAATTTAATGAAACACTTGTACCAAAGCAGACCTTGGAGAGACATTCTAATATTAAAGCTGGCTTTTATTTTTAAAAGAAGCCTTTAAATGGTTTTGTATAGTGGTAAATCAACTTTGTAAGTGGAACCTATCCAGCAGGGATCCCTTTTCAAATGGGATAAAAAGGAAGGTTATTGTTGGAGACACAGAATAAAAGAATAAATATAATGCAATATTCTAAACTAAACATGTCATCTAGCCAATCACATTTAAATATAATCTAGGAGACATATCAAATTTGGAAAGGACATTTAGACTATGGTAATGCATTGTCAACACTGAAGACAATATATATATTTGGAGAAGTTAAACTGGAAAATAACCAAGTTTGATACTGGACTATTACTGTAATATATGATGTAACCTCATATTTGTAAGTTGCCTGTGCAGGCATACCAAATTTAATTCTCACAATTGCCAATTGCTACATAAATGCCTTCTGCCATAGCAGAATGAAGAAAAAAAAGATAGTTTGTGAAAACTGCTCTTTTTATGTCTCCAACAGAAGAATCAAATGAAGAAGATCTCCCAGATGTGCTATAGAATGGACAAGCTTCTTAGCTCCGTACGCAGTGTGGGCAATATTCCCTGATCAATTTTTAACATTTTTCTTCAGTTTTCTGAAAAGTAGACAGGTAGGCTTCCATGTGTTTAGCACAATTACTGAATATATGCCAAATCATGTGGCACTATATGTTTACAATGGAAGTGTTTTCTCTGCATTTAAGAATGTATCATTTTAGATGCATGATCATAGCCTAGTGTTGCGAAGGAGAAAGTTGTGGAATCCTTAAATTCAATTGTTTATGTAATATCCTTTCATAAAGTAGCATATGAAGGGATTGGTGGATCCATGCTATTCCAAAAGAAAACCTATTTACTGAAAGGCCAGGTGCTAAGGACTCCAAAACTCATGTAGTGCTTAAAGATATAGGGTAGGAATTGGAAACTCTTTAAGCTTATTGAGTAACTTCACCCTTAGCCAAACTTACTCAACACATTTTTTGTTGTGGTGATGAAATCATCAAGAGACATACAGAAGAAAGGCAGAATACAAATTCAAAAACAAATGATAGTAATAAATAAGAGGAGGATGAGCAGGAGAGGAAGCAAAGTAAACACCAGTTTGTTTGCCTAGACAGACTATGAAAATTTAGCTTTTTTTTTTTTTTTAGCTTTTAGGACAATTATTTACAAGTTAATTACTTCATCCATGTATATAATGGCATAAATATAAAGAGTTAAGTTTTTTTTCTACTGAATCATTTCCAAAGTAGTTGTATTAGCAATGTATCTTGATGGAAAGTTTTAGAACTGCTACCCCACCTACGTTGTTCTTTGTAAATTGCCTGTTGCCAAGACATGAGATTTTATTCAAATTATGGCAAAAGTAAACACTTTTTTGCTATAACAAATCTATATCAACAAGGTTCAAGTTGTTCAAGGCCAAACCAATTAGACAGGAAATGACAACCAAAACAATGTTGTTTATGAGTCTGATACCATATGGTTTTCATTCTCTTTCTCCCAGAGAGACAACCATCCTATAGAAGCTTCAACCATAAATATATTGTATACAAACACATGTCAATTCATTGTCTATTGCTCACATCTTTAGTATGGAGAATTTTGGATATTTTGGAGAATTTTGATGATAGTAAAAAAAAGACCCATATCTCAGCCAAAAATGGAGAGATCTTTTCAGTTCAAAGTCACGTCTGTAGCAGGAGTCTGAAATATTTTGCCTCAAATTGTGGATATATCTCAATGAAAACAAAAATCCAAATAGAACATTCGAAGGGTCATTGAACTGAACTGATTCAGATGCCATCTCAGTCACAAACTAAATGGCCTTAGGCAAGGCACTGTCTTACAGTCACAGCTGCCTGTCAATAAGGGGATAATAATTTGCCAACACTGCAAGGACTCAGATATGTGAAACAATCCATCTAAACACATCAATTGTGTTATAATGGGAAACCTGTGGCCCTCTGGTGACATTGTTTGACCTAACAGAGAAGCAAGAAAGATCTTTTAACTAAAGAACATTTTGAAACTATGCATCTCAGAATAAATATGAACTTCAAAAATAACAGCCACGCCACTATCAGAAAAAGGCTTTGGATTTCACAGAGGAACAACAAAATGAAAGTAATATCAATTGGCAATAGGAAATGGCAATGAAGGAGAAAGCGACAATCATTAGAGAAATAGCATTCAGTAGGGAACATAGCCTTTAAAACAATAAACAGTGTTGAAGGAATAGATGAAAACATGAAAAATGGTCACAAAACCCTCAGTGGAGAAGTAACATTCAGTGGGAAATTGCAGTGAAGGGGAAATGGTGATCCTTGAAGAAACACTGCTCAGTGGGAAATAGTTTTTAAGGTGTATTGAAAAGAGAACAATGAACAATCCTAGCGGCTTGTGATGAAGCAGTGTGCACATTGCCTCATCACAAGGGGAAAGTTTTTTAGGAAACAGCTTTTAGGATCACTCCCAATATATGGTCAGTAAAAGAGAGGGAATTAGTGAGTCTTTTGGATAAGCAGGAATGGGAGTTTGAGTTATTAGCAGTTTGAATCTGATGTTCATAAATTCAGCAGGAGAGTGAAGGGAAAAGGGGAAGGAGGAACAGAAAATGTTGCCTATTTGTAACAGATAGATTGGGATGGAAGGAAAAAAAGAAGTCAAGAAAATGGGAATTGGAAATCAACCCATGTGTTAATACAAATAGTAAATAGTACAAATACAGGAATGAGTGGGAGTTGGTGTAACTTTCCTTAATATGGTCTTCTTTCCGGAATACTGGTGATAGATAAAGCCTCTAGAAATTCCTTCCTTCCTTCCTGCCTTCCTTCCTTCCTTCCTTCCTTCCTTCCTTCCTTCCTTCCTTCCTTCCTTCCTTCCTTCCTTCCTTCCTTCCTTCATTTTGTATAAGTATGAACAATTAAATACTTATTGGAAAAATGTAGGAACCACCCAGTTAAACAAAACCCTTTCCATGTATTGTATGTTTAAGAACATGAGAATTAACATTTTAGCAAGGTCATTATAGTTGAATATATGCACCTCTTCCCATTCCCTCTATTTATAAAGGATAATTTAACCAAAATTTATGAATTAGCCATTACTAGACTTATTCTGAGCATTCTGTGTCATAATCACAATTTTTAGCACAAACTGGCTAATCAAAATCTTTAAAATCTCTGAGTTCTAAGGAGTTAGATATCCAGCCTAGTATAAAGGCCAGTGTTTAGCTATTGATGTGAAATGTCCTTTTCACATTTTTCTTTTGAGGTTGCTTGATCAAGAAGATATTCTTCTGATCACCACAGATAGTCAGAGCTAGTAAATGCATTTGTTAAATGTACATTGTTTTTAGTTTTCAACAATGATATTACTTGTATTAAAGCTTGCATGCTTCATTGAATCACCCTACACTCTTTCAGGGCTAGGTAAAGGCAGCAGGCAAATATTTGTGAACTGATTCTTGTCTCATATGGAAGAATGGGAATTAAGTGGCAGGTAACTTTTAGCCCATGAATGTAGGTGTGTGTGTGTGGGGGAGGGGGATGCAGAAAACCATATACTTGTTCACATTTCTTGTGCTGGTTTGCCTGAGGTAAATCTGGTTTTACCCCAGGATGTTGATATTATTACTATCATTCAAGATGGTAAGAAGCAATTTGACAGTCTGATTGTAAATCTATTTTTTAAAATTATATTTGATGTTGTTGTTGCTAATTATTTTAATCGTTTTTAGCTGTTCAGAATCACTCTGACAAATGGACATCTGCGTAAAGTAAATCATGCATAAATATACATATCTAAAATTGGGACAAAATAACTGATCTGGAGTAGAAAAATTCAAATAAATTTCATAGTCACATCATCTTTCCATTTTTTTAACTGGTTCTAAAAATACATTCCTTTTTATTCTCTTTAAGCCTCAGATCATCCTATTTTCCTAGTGAATGTTTCCATTTACATACTGTAATAAGTTTTTATTTAAAACCACATGAATCACACATACATTCTTTGATGAATTCAAATGAAAAAATGAAGTGTGAAGGTAATGATTTATAAGGGTGGTAGGTTACCAAGAAAAACACTCATATTTTTTATGCATACTTCCTACTCTCTTTCTTTAATTTAAAAGCCAAGACATAATGCAACGTATTAATCATCTTAAGATTTGTTGTTACTAAACATTATATACCTGCAAGTAAATTGATTTTGCATTCTCCATGCTACTTCATAACAAGTGCTTCTTGTTAAGCCTATTGCTGAGAAAGTTCTATTTGAAAACAGGCTCCTTCCTTCTTTCCTTTCCTTCTTTCCTTTCCTTTCCTTTCCTTTCCTTTCCTTTCCTTCTTCCCCATCCTTTCTTTTCTTTTCCTTTCCTCCTTTCCACATTAATTCCTCAATCAGTCTTCTAGGCTATGAAATTCCCTGATCAAGGACAAATTGGCTTTGTGTCTCCTCAGGAAGTATTGAGGGGTGGCACTATAAGGCAGTGCTTAGCGTATCAAAAGCTACTCCTCATCTGCTAACTGGATTCACACTTATTTATTTATTTATTTATTTGATTTGATTTATAACACACCTCATTTCCCCGGTCAAGGGGGGAATAATGTGACAACCGGGGCTAAAAGTGCGGTTTGCCCTTGTGTGTTCCATCCTGGGCAGGGGTGGGGTGTTGGAAGAAATGCCCCTCTGGGTTCAGTTCCAAGTGGGGAGAAAGACACTGGAAACCTGGAGACTGCTTGGTGGATGGTTTAATGGTGGACATATATGGGGTTTGAGGTCCTGGGCAAAATTGAGCACATGGGTGAGAGACAGAGAGAGATGTATACCCTCTGTTGGGCTTTGACCTTGCTTCCTGTTCCTGTGGGAAGGTCATGTACTCTGATTGGTTGTCAGGCTCCCACGGGGCCGTGCAGGGGTAACTGTGTAGGTTGTCTTGAGTCCCAGGCTTGGTTGAATCTTGCTGGGTGAAGCAACGTCCCCAGGTGATTTTGCAATGGAGTGAGCCCTGCTGTTAGATGGGAGGAGGGTTAATCCTACCCTGTCCTGAGGGCCATGTCTTAAGCCCATCACCCTGGAGCTGGAGGTGGAGGGGGGACAGGGAGCTATAGGGAGATGCTTTCTCTTTTTTTATTTTATTTTATTTATTACATTTTTATGCCGCCCAATTCCCGAAGGACTCTGGGCGGCTTACAACATGGAT
>JANHGC010007810.1:0-10801 GCA_027560395.1 Boaedon fuliginosus
GCAGTATTGCCTTCTAACCACTGCACCACCATGGCTCTCCAAGCAGCAAGATAAATAAAATTGTATTTGACTTTTAGTAGCTGGAAAATTAAAGGGAAGATGTTAGATTTTTGGAAGCTATACTAATGTACTCTTACAACAGTATATTAAGAAACTGAGGCTGCATTGCATTGCAATATATATATTGCAGGCTAACTCTGCCTACAGCCAGAAGATCAATGCTTACTAGCCCAAAGTTGGTTGATTCAGCCTTTCATCCTTCTGAGTTCAGTAAAATGAGGACCCAGATTGTTGGGGTAATATGCTGACATTGTAAACCTTTCAAAGAATGCTGTAAATGAGTGAGTATATAAGTCTAAATGCAATTTTTATTGCTATTGATGAGATGGCTAGATGCGATGGTTAGAGGCAGTCCTTCAAATAACTTGGCTCCATGCCATGTAGAGCATTATAGATTATTACCAATACCTTAAAGTGAACTCTGAAGCACACTCATAACCTATGTAACTCACACAGCAGAGGTGTAACATGTGCTGAACACATTTGGTATCAGCTCAAATTTTCAGATGATCTTCAAGGACAGTTGAATGTGCTAACAGGGTTGAGTGTGCTATACTAATCACTATGCATTAGGCATGCACACTAGAGCATGAGTGACTTGAGTGTAGGGTTTTCTGGTTCAGAAATGGGCACAATTGGTACATACAGTAACCCAAAGTTGTACATAAGACTTCCTAGCCACAATTGCTACTTTCTTATCGAGAAAGTGTCCCCTGACTGCTCAAAGATCCTGTCTGGGAGAGTGCCACCTTATTCAGAATTAAAGATACTAAATTTCCACATTCTGGTGACCCTAAAACCCAAAGCTGCTTTCCAGCCTTGGGAGCGGGAGACTCAATATTAATGGAAGGAGTTCTCTTATGACATTTGGAGCTTACAGACAGGAAGTCAGAGAAAGTCTGAATTGTAGCAGAGATGATTGCACATTTAAAGAAGGAGTCTCATACTCTTACTCTTAAATAAAATCAGGAACTTATTTTCCCCCTGATATTACACCAAAATTCTCTTCTTTTCTTCTTGGAAAGCAAATTCTTTTTTGGCATATCCCTTCGTTGTTTCACATGGATTAATTTCACTTTTAGCAAGAAGAGTATTTTTAAAAATTATTCCATTAAAAACCATTTATCAGAAAACTTCAGAAAACAAAAGTCTTCCAAATTTATTAAGCTTACTATAATCTCAATAATGGAATATCTCTAATAGCAATAATAGCTATTGTATATTTAAATATATGCCTTAGTGAAACACTGAAACATTTGTCACAGTTATTATTTAATAATGATATAGTATATTTAACTAATTCTCTGCACCACTTTACTCTCAGTGACTCTCTGTCACTGAGAGTAAGGTAGTATAGAGTTAGCTATATAAATAATTATGCGTTGTTTTAAAAAGAGAGTTTAATAAACTAACCCCTGATTCTTGCTGCTCTTTGTTTCTTAGAAATGAATTTTCAAGGACACTCCTAGCAGAATTTGTAGCAGTAGTCTTTCATCTAAATATATTAAGCAAATTACTTTAGATAATGTAGCCAATAAAATTTAAATTTTGGATTAAATAAACCGTATCTTGTGGCGTGCCTATTGTATCTTCACAATCAAAGCATGATCTATGGGTGCATTTAGAGAATTTGGTCTCCCTAATGCTCCAGTGGAGCAGGGTCAATTGTTGCCTAATGAAAGGAATCGATAGCAATTTTTCTAGTGAGCTCAGAGAAATTAGCATTGGAGAACAAGCATTGGCAGTGTAGAATCTGATACAGTTATGTATCCCTGCTGCTGTTAGGAAGTAACCTAACATGTTTTTACAAAGTAATGGATCAATATAAAATTATTTGATTAAACTAGTTGGGGAGTGTGAGTAAATGTGATTGTGTGCATAAGTCAATGAATTTGGAAATGATTAGAAAAAAGCATTAATCCACTATCGGTTGAAATTTTTTCAAGTCCCCTGTCCCTCCCATTATTGTAGTGATTGTAAAATATTTGTATGCTGACTAAAAGTTGACCAAAGTTTACTTTAGTTACTTTAGCTGAGAATATAAATATCCACCCACATGTCATTGAATTAATATAAAATATACATAAAGCAAATACCTAAAAACAGGTAACAGTTGATAAAATATGTTAGCCATCCTTTTTGGCACTCCATTATCTTAAACATCTTTGTTTTTTTAAGACACCCTTTCATTCTGCATCCCATCTAGATGGGAAAACATCCATGTCCAGAATTCCCCATTTGCCCAGAAAAAAGATTGTTCAGGTTGAGTGATGTGACATGAAAGAAGATTAATGAAAAGGAAAAGGATTTCAATGGGACTCACCATTTGTCTAAAATGATGTAGGGTTTCCTGCAGTGGTGGGTTTCAAATAATCCCACCACCGGTTCTGCGGACATGGCTTTGTGGGTGTGGCTTTATGAGTCATGTGACTGAGTGGGTGTAGCCAACTTGCCATCACTCATGCCAAGGTGGGGTGGCACCTTGTTGTGCGTGACATCGACTTGGCCCTGCCCACTCAGTCACATGACCGACGATGCAGGGACAGGGTGATTTCCTCTGTACCTCCCCCCGCTCACCCTTGGGCTGACGGAACAAAAAGTCCAAACACACAACTCACAGTGCCGGGACCTGCCCATGAGTGTTATTATTACTAATACTATTATTACTAATCGCTAATAAATGGCAGAGGTGGGGGGGAAATCTAAGTAGCACAGGAGAAAGTGAATTGCTAAGTACCAACTGATTCAATACAGCATTTTATTTAAACATAGTCAAACCTCGCTTCACGACTGCAATCCATTCCCAGACTTCGATCACAAACCGATTTGGTCGTGTTCCGAAGGGACAATTCTGTGCATGTGCAGAAAGGAAAATGGTCCAGAAAGGATTTTTTCTGTGCCATTTTTGTTCGCCAGAGGAGTTTTGAGTAGGGAACCGATTCAAAACTCAGCTGGCTTTTTTGGTTGGGAACCGAATTGTTCGTGAACAGAAGCGTTCGCGAATCGAGGTTTCACTGTACAGCGATTTAACACACATCCTGACAGCTGAATTGGCAGAGAACACTTCCTCTGGACCCTGTGCAACAGCTCTCAATCTCTCTCCAACCTTTTTAACTTTTCCCCCCAAAGAATCTTTCCACTATAAAACAAAACAAGACACATGCACACACACATTCCCAACATATCTAGAGACCGAAAGAGCCAGCAAGAGAGAAAATGCAAAAGAAACAATGACCTCCTCCCAAAAAAATGCCTTGGTGTTGCAAAGAAATTTACTTCGCCCTTTCCATTCTTTGCCTTTTTACCTGTGCCTAGGTCTCCTGGCCATCCTTGCATTAGTCACTGGGGCGGAGGGTGAGAGGTGGGGGGGCAGGCAGGGCAGGAGAAGGCTTTATGCAGCTGCAAGCAATGCTTGGCGTGTGTCTCATCTTAAAAAAGGTTATTATGCTGTTAAGTTCTCAGGAGCCAGAGAGGGGAGGAGGAAACAGGTTGAATGCAGAGATAAACAGCATTTCTCTCTGTTTCTCTCTGCATTCAACCTGGCTGCTTCCCTCCTCCTCCTTGGCTCTTTCAGAGCAAACACGCAAACATCTTCTCACTCACGGCACCGGGACTGGAACCTTTTTCAAGGAGACGGTGGGTCCCTCCAGCCGCTGCCTCTTTTTCGGTGTGAGGAGAAGCTCCTCCTCATGCTGAAAAAAAGGCAGCGGCTGGATGGACTAGTTGTTAACTTGTTGACAGCTGAACTGAGGGTTTGCAGGATGGGTGTATACATTCCATAGATAGCACCACAGAATTATTTCTATGAAATCCCTTCACAAAAAGCCTTTCCTGCCAAAGGAACTTGGAGCAGCTCTTACTCTTCATAGTTTAAAACAGGATTGTCAAGCTCAGAGCTGCATGCCGGATCCAGCCCAAAGGGTGCTTAGCTCTGGCCCACAGGGCTGCCCTGGAAATAGTGAAGGTCCAGCCTGCGGTGCTTCTGCCACTGAAAACAAAGCTCCGTTTTTGCTGGCAGAGGGTTGCAGGAGGCCGTTGCAGCCAAAAACAGAGCTCGGGAGCCTGTTACAGTGGCAGTGTTTGGGCGCCCACAGGCCCTCTTGGCCATGCCCACCCCAGCCCCCCAAGGTTAAACACAACCTCAATGAAGTTGAGTTTGACACTCCTGGTTTAAAACAAAGGAATATAAATGCATAAGCTGCTGGAATGAAGACCTTGTATCCCGCTAGATACTGGTGCTGATGTTACACCTCTGTTTTTGTGTTTCTGATTAAATGCTTACACAGCCAATTCCTGATAAATTCAAGATATGAATTGCAGTTATAAATCTTTCACAAAAGTTATACGAAACATGCTGCAAAAAAAAAAAATCCAAGGAAGATAGACACAAGTTCAGGAAGACCTGAAAACAGCTAATTTCTTATCCAAAACTCCAAGTAACCCAACAACACCCTCTAGAGACAGTGACAGGTACAAAATGGGTGGGTGGATGGTATTATTTTACTACTTTTCTTTTTATTCTTTTATATGGTGTTTTTATATCCTTGTAAGCCACCTTGAGTTGCCATGTGTGAGTAGGCAGCAATCTAAATTTTCTAAATAAATAGATATCAGCTTGACTCCAAGTAGTCTTTGACAATAACTAGAATTGAGACCAGAATTTCTGTTATTAGGCAAGATGATTGTTCAGTGAGTCATGCTCAATTTTATGACCCCAGTTTTGAAATGAATCACTGCAGTTGTTAAATGAATTAGGAGGTCATTGGAAGACTCTAGCTTTGCTTGCCAGAAGTTGGCTGGGAAGATCACAATTGATGATCATGTGACCTCAGGACCCTGCAATCATCATAGATACAATAGAGCCAGTTGTCTTGATCATTACATTTTCCCATTCTTGCTGTTTTGTGGGGGAGGGGGGTAACCCAGTTCTTCTGTAACCACCGTGCTGTACGGTAGAAATGCTGATTGATCTGTCTCAATAGATGTTATTTTAATTCTTGCAAGCACCTTATTCTGCACCTCTTTCCTTATTATTTTCTCTATACCGTTATGAATATTATCAATTACCATAATTAAATTAGATTTGTGCATCTACTGTTAGGCAATTTTATTATCCCTTATATTGTGATCACTTTTTAATGTTAAAAGAAGGTATATAAAGAGAAGGCTCTATCTAAATAGAGCCATTTAAACTGAAGCATTGGAATATGAGCCCATTTATTCCTATTAAAGTGAACAAAAACATCTGACACTTTTGGCGTTTCATAAACTAGAATATGTGCCGATGTTGCTAGCTGTTTTCTCCTTTAATGAGTCGCTTAAATGATGTATTCATTTATTACATTTATTAAATGGCTCATAAACTAGGCATTATATAACAGTTAAAATACAATAACAAAACAAAAGAAATAACAGTAAATCACGGTAATTCAGAACGTACAAGTATAAAATAAGCACTTAGAAATACAACACAATAACATTTCATCAAATGAAAAACCACAACCACTCTCTCAGGTAGATGTAAAATATTTGAAAGGTCTAGCGTCCCTGGAAGAAACAAGTGCCTTGACAATCATAGGTGAGTGTAGCCATTGGACAAGCTTTCATACCTTCATAAAGTGGTGAGGGATACCACCACAAACATATTTCTCAGAACTATTCTCTAAATCTTTTTCTGAGGCTGTCTTTAAATCTCGGTATTGGCAGTGAATGAGATTCTAAAACATGTGTAATTTCAGGAAAAAGGTTGATCTTTCTAACTTGAATAATCAGAAGGAACATTGAAGACAGGACAGAAATTATCCAACCCAGAAATCCATGCTAGGCATTATGAAGAAGCTTCTCGAATGAGAAGCGAAACGTCTTCAAAGAAAAACCAGAAAGTCCACTTGTCTCTTGAAAAAAACACTTTTGGGACAACCATGACCTGGGTGACTGAGAATCTCCATAGATATTTAGTGATGCCCTTTGGGTATTAATTTACTTGTGATGTTGCAAATTTGTATTTATGAGATCACATCAAGTAAAAAAAATACCATTAGGTGTAAATATCTTTGTTTTAGTGATTTAGAATTAATACTCCAAGATTCTCCCCATATATTTGTTGACACATGGCATAACATCGCCTTACTCTATTACTCTATTAGTTGCAGAATACAGATCTGCTGAATGACCCACACTATGCTGACCTTATATTTATACTGCTTAGATTAGGTCCTTGCGGCTAATTGAAGGCTATTTGATAAAGGTTATTGACTGAATGTTGGGGCTAGACTCTGGTCCCAGAACTACATGGGCTAAAATTAGATCATGCTACACAATGAAATTTTATGCTGATATGCTCAGGCTTAGCATCAACTTTTCATTTTAACATTATAGAATCCGTGCAGATAACTGACGCTTGGATAATCCATAGATAGATCATTATAATTCCCATCAGTCTTTGCTTAGTCTTCAGTCTACGCACTGGTGGCATAGGATAATTCTGGGTACAATGCTATTAAAATTGAAACACATATTTTTTTTGGTGGAAATCAGATCAGAAATATGTCATTAATGCATTCAGAGTTAATCTGCATTAATTATTTATTAATATTCTCGTCTAATTAATAAACACTTAGAATGTAGAAAAGAAAGGTGCCTAATTTTACATATGTGTATGCTTCAGTGCACTCATACAGATGAGCAGATTGCAAGTTGTGAAATACAGGGTACATTAATTAGTGCATATTCCAGGTTTACGTATCAGATGATTGCACTTGTAGATAAGTAACGATAGGATTTAGAAATCACCTACAGTATATAGAAAGTAATTGCAAATATTTCCTAATATAAAATGTATAATTTGTGAGCCATGTCTTATAGAGCACAGTGGTAGAATATTATGTTCATAGGGTTTTTTGGGTACCTTAGATGAAAAAGATAAGGGAGCCAGAAACCTTGCTGGTCTTGAGAACTGTTTTCTTTTATATGATCTGGAGGAACAAGTTCCTTAAAAATAATTTTTTTTATCCTTCCCCATGAGAAGAAAGAGAGAGAGAGAGAGAGAAAGAGAGAGAATATTCAAAACACAAATGATAGTTCTGAAACCATAGTGCTTAGCAAATCAGCTAACTGTTTTAGCTATGAACCAACAGTATCATGTGGTGCATGCCATTTCATGTTTAAATTGTGGAGCTGTTTGAATAATCTCACAGTAAAATAGCCTAGCACATTAAAGCAACAACAACAACTAGCAATATAAGAAAGGATAGTAAGTTAATTTTCTTCCTGTCACCCTGGTTCTTACTGTGAGCTCATATATTTCAGTGATATTTCTGCTAACATGTGGCTCAGCGGGGTTTGATCTTTGTTTATGGAAACTGTCTCTTCAGAGCAAGTTATTAATAACGAAATATAATACTAATCTCAGTATTAGGTGATCCAGTACTATTTCCTTTGTGTATAGCTGTGCATTTCTTTACATATACATTAATATATAGGGCTCCCTCACCAGGGGAGACATGATAGCAGTGTTCCAGTATTTGAGGGGCTGCCACAGAGAGGAAGGAGTCAACCTATTTTCCAAGACACCTGAAGGCCAGACAAGGAGTAACTGATGGAAACTGATCGAGGAGAGACTCAACCTAGAAGTAAGGAGAAATTTTCTGATAGAACAATCAACCAATGGAACAGAAGTTGCCTTCGGAAGTTGTGGGAGCTTCATCACTGGAGGCTTTCAAGAAGAGAGTGGACTGCCATTTGTCAGAAATGATGTAGGGCAGGGATCAGCAATCTTAAACACTCAAAGAGCCACAAAGGTCCTAACCAGAAGCCCCCCGTTCAACTCTGAAGCCGACCAGAAGTCTGGTTTCCCCACCATAGAGTCTCCTCCTAGTGCAGCATCCTTTTTCCTCTGCTGACAGAAGTCCAGTTCCCCGATCATAGAGTTTCCTCCTAGCACTGCATCCTTTTTTCTCTACATGTCCTAACCTTTCAACTGGGAGCCAACTGGCGTTGGGGAGTTGCAGCAGAGGGATGAAAGAGCCAAAGGTTACCGACCCCTGGTGTGGTTTCTCCTGCTTGGGCAGGGGGTTGGACTAGATGACCTACAAGGTCTCTTCCAATTCTGTTAATCAGTTAATCTTCTGTGTAAAGAATTCTGCATGCAATTTACAAATCTACCTCCCCATGGCATCAGAATTCATAATTTTTACAATCTGGAAATTATCTTGGAACAGTATTTCCTTTGTCTTAAAAGGCACACATGTAGCCCAGAACTCTTATTGTCTCACGAACAATACTTGCATTAATAAGTCCCCCCCAAAATCAACTTTTTAAAAGAAACATAACTCCATGCCTCTTTATTTTAGAAACAGGATAGCGTGCTATCAGCTTGTTAGACACACATGAACATATTAATTATTTCCATTTGAATCACTGATCTATTTACATTAACTGCTATTAATTCTGATTTTGGAAAAAATATAGAATTTATGATTTATTTGTTGTTTTTTTATATTCAACCTTTCACTAAAGAGCTCAAGACAGAATATATAGCACTGTCTCTTTATTTCCCTCCATTAATTATTTGGATTGAGAGAAGAAACATAGAATGATCCAAAATTATCCACTGAGATATTCCACGGCAGAGACTAGAACTAACTTAGAACTAACTAGAACTAGTGTCTTAACCATGATATCACATGGGCTCTTATTACATTAGAACATACTGAATATGAATAGGTGCAGTTACTATGAAGCCCAAAATTACCTGTATGATGCATAAATGTTCATGCTTAAAACCTGTGCTAAGCAAGATTGATATAACCTAGTTACAGTATATCACAAAAGAAAATTGTAATGCTGTGGATAGTTATTTTTGCATAATTCCATTTGAACCTAATTTAGCTGAATGCTAGATATTAATCTCTGCAAAATTAATGCATATATTGGAATAAGTATTTCCCAAGGTAATTAAAAGACAACCTTAATGGGAAGAAATAGATGTTGGGAACTGGATCTTCTCTACATGGCGCAGTGGTTAGAATGCAGTACTCTAGGCTAATTCGAATCTCACTGGCTCAGGGTTGACTCAGCCTTCCATCCTTCCGAGGTGGGAAAAATGAGGACCCAAATTGTTGGGGGCAATAGGCTGACTGTAAACTGCTTATAGAAGACTGTAAAGCACTGTGAAGCAATATATAAGTCTAGTGCTATTGCTATCCTAGAACTCAGGGATTCCCAACCTCCGAGCCACAGACTGGGCAAAAACCCATTGGGAACTGGGCCACCAAAGTAGCCGGCAAGTGCACGAAGCTTCATTTGCCCATGCACAGGGTTTAGGTTGCATGCGCCAAACCATTCCCCCTCCCTGGCTACCAAAACCGCCAGTCCATGGAACCAAAAAGGTTGGGGACTCTCCAGTATAACTGATGCAGTGAATTTATTTGCACATGCTGGGAAAAGTTTCTGCTACATGATCTGAAACATTCAAGCCAACTAAGTGGATTTACACAGATATAAAATACAGAAGCAACAAGTAGAAGCTAATGTCTTAACCTATGGCTTTGCTTTATCACACTTGGATAGAAGAATGGGTTGTATTTTGAGCCAGTATTTTTCTAATACATTGTTCTAATCTGTATAAAGAATTAAAGAATTTGGGTGAGGTTTTTTTTTTAAAGTAGCAAGAATATGTTTTCCCTTTTCCAGCATTTTTCTTGTTTTATTAGCTCTGATGTCAGTCACAAAGGGATAAATGTATCAAACTGGATAGGATCTTTAGCCAAACTTTGGAGTAGAAAAGGAAGTGAGAACCTAGGGAACTAAATTTCAGAAGTTCCTTTCCTGACCCAGTCTTTTAAATTAAATCAATTGGATGGCAGGGGAAATGGAATGAGAGAATAGCAAATCAGCAAGATTTTGCAAGAAAGAATTGGTAGAATTAGTTTCTGCAGGGAATAAAACATTGCAATATGTAACCAGATACTGTCATTTTTTGTGAACTCTTAACTTCATGGCTATAGATTGCTTTTGTAAGTTATAGGAGCAGATGGAACTGTACTGCCCCATTGTGAGTCTTGAAATTAATCTACTGCTGTTTAAAAATGTGGAAAACCATGGGGCTTTTATATCACTGCCCCAGTACATTGCTGAATGTTCTGCTGAGTCTGTGTACCTGCGAAGTAAAATAGCTATGAAGGTATGTCTTGTTGTAGATAAAATATTTGAGTGGAAAAAGCAAGATTATATAGATAGATCCTTAAAAAAGCTGTAATCCATACAATCTTGGAAATATCTCTGCTGTATTGGTATATTAAAACCACCGCACATTTATGTTTATTTCTAATAGTAGAAATACTGTATTTTTGGAGTATAAGTTGCACCGGAGTATAAGACGCACATTAGTTTTTGGGGACCAAAACAAGAAAAAAAAATCTTAACCCTAACCCTAACCCTAACCCCCCCCCCTCTTTCTATGTGTCTATTTTCTGGAGGTGGGGAAGGTGAAAAATAGGCCCGTTTTTGGTCTCCTGAGGCATCTGCCTGCCCTTCGAATTCATTCCCCTACCCAGAAGCATTCTAGAGGCCAAAAATGGCCCAGTTTTTGACTCAAAACGGGCCATTTTCATCCATTTTTTGCCTCTGAGGGTGGGGGGGAGTGAAGCGCAGGGCATGAAGATGCCCCAGGAGGCAAAAAAAAAAAAAAAGATGAAAATGGCCTGTTTTGGGCCAGAAAATGGGATGTTTTTGGCCTCTA
>JANHGC010007810.1:41817-53894 GCA_027560395.1 Boaedon fuliginosus
CCCACTAGGCTCAGGGTTGACTCAGCCTTCCATCCTTTCTAAGGTCGATGAAATGCGGACCCAGATTGTTGGGGGCAATAAGCTGACTCTGTAACTGCTTGGGGAGCTCTTGTAAAGCTGTGATAAGCAGTATATAAAATCTGAGTGCTATTGCTATCCATATTGTAATCTACCCAGAGTCCTTGAGGAATTGGGCGGCATAAAAATGTAACAAATAAATAAATAAATAAATTCAAATCTAAGTGAAAAAGAAATCATACTTAAAAAGTTTACACTGTACATTTTAGTATAAATGGGGAGATAGATGACTATATAAATTTGATTAATAATGAGTATATCCATGGCCTAGAAATGGCCTCCCACTCAGAAAGTTGACAGTTCGATCCTAAGCAGTGGCAGATATTTCTTTGTCAGGGTTCAAAGAGAAAATGTCTTCTGTGAACTCCACATAGGTGTCAGGAAGGGCAGCCAGCCTGTGAACTGTCTCATTCACATCCATCAAAGTCCAGGCAAACAGTCTTTCAAGATTTATTTATAACTACAGACCTAATCAGGCTTGGAGAATTGCCAGTCCAATAGTTTCCAAGTGCAATACTGTGCCAGAAAATTCTTGGCAAGAAGTCCTGACCAAATCTTCACCCTAATTAAATGAATCAATTGTCTCCTGCAAACACCATTCCTCTTTTTCTCCTCTTTATTCCCTATGGGAGGGGGCATTCACCATCCTCCTGTGCCGTTACTCCTGAGTCGACCCTTGTTCCTTAACTTTTCCCTTCTCCTGCCAGCTCTGCGCATATGCCCCTCGGGAACAGGCTCCAGCTCTTCTTATTCCTCACTGCTCTCCAACTCCAAAGGCAGATGATAACTGTTGGACAGCCCTGGCCCCATCTCTGCCTCCGACGCAGAACACTTGTCAGAGCCTTCCCCAGACTCCAGGACTGTCCCATGTTCCTCCCCAACCTCCTCACTGTCCGAGTCTGCCACCAGCTTTGCTGGACGCTGACGGGCCACAACATTTGGATATTTATTTTCCTTGATGGATTCATGAACTTTAGAGTTGCACCGTGTAGATCCATTAATCTGTCAGAACTGAAGGGTGCTGCGACTAATGGCCTTCCATCTAGGGAAACTGTCTGCAGTCAAACAAATAGTTATTTTATCCAAATAAAGCTTTTGACAGGAGTAATACAACCCATGGTAGCAGATTAGATCTGTGTAATCATTTCATTCCACTGCTTTTAATAGGTTGAAGAAAGAATGGATAACAGTCTATTTTGCTTTAAATAGAGAAGAGAATAAGATTGCAAAAAGGTCCTTAACTTACATCCATCTTAATAGTATATTATTTCTTCTACTCGGCATTTCCCTACTTCCCGGGCATTATTCAAGGCGAAAGAAACTCAGATACTCACCTTACTATACAAATATTTAATTTCCATTAATTTTCAAAGAGAAAATTCAAAAGCAGTATTTGCACTGGAGATTCTCATTCTACCACCATGTGGATAAAATGAGTTTAGTCTGACTTAACAATGAAAGCCAGGGCCATTACTCAGAGTCAGCCTTTCTTTGCCTTTGGGGAAGTGAAATAAACAAGTTTTGGTAAATGCTCACTGGAAACTGTCTATCAGTCTGGCATTTAGCCTGACATTTTAGTGAAAGAAAATCGCACTTCTATGAATAAATTCCAGAAAACCCTTTCATCAGAATGTGCAATTTTTCCATGAAACACTATAAAAGCTATTAAAATAATTCATTAGCAAGAATTCTTAAGACGCATAAAGAGTCCTGAAATGGAAACATGCTGTTTCAGTATCATCTACTAAATCCTAATGTTCAAATTTCTAACTAATCCCAAAGGTTGGTGCTTTTGTTGTTTCTTTAATTTCGTGTATAGGTTTCTTTGATTTTTTTGGTGATGCTTACAATTGATTACCAGTGCAAGAAATTAAGGTAAACAAGTGATTACCTAGTTGTTTTTTTCCAATACAAAAGTGCACAAATTAAAAAAAATAATCCTAAACTTAAAAGCCAGACCTCCATGTTTTAATCACTTGACCATCACATCTAGAAATGACATTCCCAGATGAATTAAAACCGTCATGTTTATTCTTATTCTAACATTTTTAGTCCATCAGTTGCGTAAGAGTTGCCTTTTATCCATTCTATCTTATTTCTAGTAAGTGGAAGTCAACCATATTTAAATTAAAATATGTTAACTTGACAAATTGTCCTTGTGCTATTCAACACAGCATATTTTTACACAATTGGTTTTTCTAGTACTAGCTAAAAATCTGAATCAGCAATGGATTTTGTTTGTCTTCTGTTAACCATATATTTTCCAGATTTAACATACTTATTTTACATGTGAAACTAGACTGGGGTGGCATAACACATACTTTCTTTTTGTGGATCTAAAGTTATAGATGGAATATGGTTTTTTTTTTATGAAGAGCAATGAAGAGACTGCATTGGCAATCAGCATTTGTTATAACTTGCTATCACTGAATACATTTGAAAGAAGTACTGTAGCTCAGTGCTCTATCTCAGTAGCTTCTGGGGCCTGAGATTTTTTATTATTATTTTATAGCACTTATGGCTAGGAATATCTGCACCAATATAAAAAAAGTGCTTTTTACAGATTTTTCATAGAACAGAGAACAAATTTTATAGAACAGAAATAGACTTCACAGAACAAATCTGCATAATTTACCTCATGTCAATCATCTTGTCTACTAAAACTGTGCTGCTATGAGTTTAGAAGGTCTGGTTGCTGGATGTATATATGTAATGGTTATGTGAAATTTAAAACTCAAATGGTAAACATCTGCATGTTAACTATGCTTCTATATCTCCCAGTAACCATTGTATAAGTATATATTAAGTAAAAAATGCAAGCTCTAGCATTTTACTGAGAGTATGTTTTTGGCAACAAGCATATATTTAGCCTCTGGGGAGCTTTCTGACTGTTAAATGTCAAAATAACTATTCATTTAAAGTACTAGTAATGAGTCCAAGACAAATTGAAAAATGCTGCATGCGTTGTTTTAAATGCTGAATTGAATTTTTAAAAAAACTACATTAAATTATGAAATGTATTTTATGTTGGTTTTTTGCCGGGGTACTCATGACACATTGCTAGAATATCATATTTAGATTTTTAATTGAAGTTATTGTTATCTAATGTATCAAGGTTATTTATCAGGGTAGTTGGTGTGACTGTAATTAGCTTCCTACAGCAAGATTTATGGATGATATCTCCTCCTTTCGATGTTGAAGTTCTTCAAATACTTCATTTAAGTGTGATGTATTGATTCGAGCCAACTAGGAATATATAAAAAAAATTGTTTATTAGCTACTTGTGACACACTAGCTCTTCATGTCACTTGATCAATATGCAACTATCAATTCATGTACTTTCATGTAATGTTAGACCTTTTAAATAATTTCCTACTACTTATGGTTTATAATTAATATTTTCAACAACAACAATAATAACAAAAACAACAGCAGTGTCATTCTGATTAAAATGAGGAATCTTAGAAATTATTATTTTTTAAAAAAGGAAGATTGAAGAAAAATTGCTACGATAACCAAAATAAAAATACTACAAAGTGCTTTTAGAAGCAGCCATTTTGAATTTTTAAATAATATGCTTTTGGACATCTATTTTCAGGTAAATACCTACATTGGTTATTTTGGAGAATGAGGCAATGTGAAAATCCTCTACTTTATGTTGGCAGAATAATTACTGTTAAATGATCAAACCTTTGGCCTGAAATGAAACAGTGGCAGTGGCAGGCTTAGTGCTGAAAACTTAATCTTAGTGAAATATGCAGAATGTTCACCACAGGTCATTCACAACATTAAAATTGCAACAAGGATAGATTTCTTATAAATACAGAGTGTCCTTTCTAAGCTTATGTTGGGTGGAGAAGAAAAAGGGAAAAATCTGGTCCTGCAGACTTTACAGGTTAGTGGGACACCTTCACTGTCTCCATTATGTCCAAAGTTTCATGATTTTATCACAATTCTGTTCACATTCAATCTAGATAATAAATCAAGGATTTCTAAAAATAAAATCAATTAGCCTGATCCAGTGGTTAAAATATTTAAATATCAAAGCCTGATAAAATGTGACTTCAAAAACAAACAAACAAAAAACAAGAAAACAAATCAAACAAAATAGAAACAGCAACAAAGCTGATTAGTAGTTTTGGGGAAAAGACACATCATTACTTATTTTAAAGTAAGAAAATATTTTCATGCGGTTCTAGGTCCTTCCCTCCAAGTGATTCCTCAGCCATTACCTTGAAACTTTAGAACAGACAATGAATATTCTAATGAATTATGGTCTTACTGTTTGAACATTCTTTAATTACTTAATTTTTTTATTACAAAATAATCATACATTGATTGGAAGAGACATGTTTATTATTTGAATGAATGACCATCTAGAAAATTATTTGAATGAATGACCATCTAGAAAGACACTGGAAGAGTTGGGAAAACTAGTGAATATATTTATGATGATTTTCCTGTTTAAAGTTGTTAAAATAATTTCCCTAGAACAACACTTTAGCCCAGGGGTGTCAAACTTGAATCGTCATGGCATCGTCACGTGCTATTTCATGACTTTTCCCCCCTTCGTGGGCCTCAAGTTTGACAGCCATGCTCTAGCCTAACCTATTTATTTATCATATTTATAGAGCCGTCCATTTCACATGAAATTATTGATTCACAGTTTAACACTCATTCAGTTATCCTCAACTTGTGAAAACCAGCAATGAATCAGACATATTAAATAGAAATTCCTTTCTGTTGAAATCGATTCTGTGGGAATCTTGTGAAAAATATCATCGTTTGAGAATGATGTCTTACACTAAATAAATTAACAGCAAATCCACCAATGTTTGCCTATAACAATTACTCTTACTTTTAGTGAACTTTATATAACTTTTACCAAAAGTGGGACCGCTTAAACAAAAGTGGGCTCCGTATTCATTTATATAAATTACATTAAATGTATATATGTATATACATTTTAAATATCTTATTGTCTAATAGGAAGAGAGCTGTATTACTTCATAGCAGCTAATCATAAAACCAGAAATCTGGTGACAATTTTCCCAACTAATGTATGCATTTAATAAAATCTGTTATTCAAAGAAAGGGCTACCAGATTTCTCACTTTTACCCTCATCTTGGAATCTTAATTACAATTATGTACATATCCACACCTGAATTTGAAAACTCAAGCAAATGATTTCCATGGATTTTAAAGTTGAATAATTTGAAATTGTATATTGAAGATGGTGCTTATGCATAGCTATTTTCCTCAAAATCAAGATTTCTGTTGCATAAAAATGTAACTAGAAGCTATTCCTGTTTATCATAGAATTCTGCTGCATTTGTTTTAAAAGTCTTCACTGGGATTACTGACCAGTATATGTGAAAGAAATAAGTCCTTAAAGTCTACCAAGGGCAGAAATTCATCTGCCTTTGTTGATAGTAATGCAACATAGTGCAGTATGTTCCTAGTTTACATTTAATTCCTAGCAGACAAGTGACTGTTTTTCATGCTTATTCATTAGTTACCCTTGTATTACCACTGCCTTGAAGGCACCTAACCTATCTCTTATCACATTTTGCAGAACATGATAAAAGATATATTTTCTCTTTACTCATAAACAACATCCAGCAAAGGTACCAGAAGGAGATTTAAGTGACCATTTTTTCAGGGAAAAAATTTGCTATGGATTATGAATTTAAAGTGGAAGTGGTAAAGCAAAATAAAATCAGATCTTAACAGGCAAGAAATGCTGTGCTTATTAGAAAGATGTAATGTTTCAAATAGAAAAAGGAATAGAAAAGAAAATAGATAACCTGAAGGAAAAAGAGAGGCTACTTGTTAGAAACACACTACATTATTTTATGTGATAAAACTTCAGTTTTACTTTGTGCAGTTCTCAGAGATATAACGGTGTGTTTTTGTAAGATTGAGATTTCCTGTAGTCTATTATTAAATGGAGTAGATTAATTCAGAAATATGATTACACCTTGTGTTTCTCAATATTACTATGGAGTAGCTGTTCCTAACTTGAGGGCCTGGAGTTGTGTCCTTCTCTGCTGTTGTCATGAATGGCATGCTGGTTAGAGAGAATATGTCCAACACACCTTGAGAACTAAAAAACTATTAAGATTGCACTGGATCAATATTTTAATAGGAAGATTTCTATATGTGAAATAACTTGTGTTCAGTTAACCACCTTGATTTTAGTGAGTTTAATGCAAGGATATTTTTAAATTATTAAACTTATTTTAATGCAAATTAATGGAAGAACTGTTGATGAATTCTCTGAGAAAGTAAATACAAGCTAGGTGAGATGGATCTGCATACTTTTAAAAAGAGAACTTTCAGGTTTTTTTAATTTATGCCATAAACAATGAGTTGAATCTGTTGTTTGGATTTTTTCAGGCATAGGCTTGCATTTACAGAAACTCATTCTGAACTTGCTATCTGCAAGCTGGTGTACCTTCCAAGAGTTTTGCACGGAAGTTCCTAGGATTCTCAATAGCATCTCCGACAGCTATTTCCCAGCACAACTGGAGGGTACCAGTTTGGGAAAGAGTGCTTTAGATATGCAAATACATTCAATGCAATAATCATAACAGACCACATGAACCCTGGAGGATAACATTGCATCCGGATTTATAAAGTTCCAACAGAAAATTGAACCGGGGGGGGAGAATCAACTTCCTATACTGATTTCTACACTATAAGCAATTCTTTTATTGGTTAAATTGTGGGGGGAAATCATACTTTTCTTTTAGACAAAAAGAGGTTTTGTTAGCACATAGTAGGCAAACGATTGGAATCACAGTGAGAACATGACTTCTGCATAGGAAAGCACACAGACATTGTAGTTATACATCAACAATAGATTTATTAACCTTCTTTTCTCTTTTTTGTTCTATCTATCTATTTATCTATCTATCTGTCTATCTATCTATCGGCTGATTGGTTCACTAATGGAATTGCCACCAATAAGCACATTTCAAAGCTAATCTGTGTCTGTTAGTATAGTGGATTATTGAAATCTTTTTAGTCTTTCTGTGATTATTAAAGCAAATATTTTATAGTCAGCATTCAATAGACAAATTTATCCATTCAGACCAAAATGGCTTTCTACCTAAAAGACAAATCAAAGATAATATGAGAATAATTTTAAACACATTGGAATATTATGAAGCACATCCAGAGAAGCAAATAGCATTGATCTTCCTATATGCACAGAAAGCATTTGATAATATGAACTGGCAATTTATGCTAACACAATTAAAAGACATGGACTTTGGGGAAATATTTATTAACATGATTTTGGCGATATATTACAAACAAAATGCAAGGGTGATAATAAATGGAGAAATGACTGAGAAGATCAATATTAAGAAAGGCACAAGACAGGGATGTTCCTTGTCCCCTTTGTTATTCATAATGACATTGGAAGTATTAAATAAAGATATTAGACAGGATGCAGAGATAAAAGGTATGAAAATAAAAAAAGAACAGTATAAACTACAGGCATTCACAGATGACTTAGTATTTATTTTGGAAGACCGACAAGAAACAGGGCCTAAATTAATTAAAAAATAGAAGAATATGAGGAAGTAGCAGGAATGAAAATAAATAAAGAGAAAACAAAAATTTTAGTGAAAAACGTTAGATAAGCAGAAAAAAAGGTCAACTATGAGAATAGGTATTCAGATTACTAAGAAAGTAAAATATTTAGGAATTTATTTGACAGCATGATGTGTATCGATTAACGAATATAACTATCAAAAATTGATGCAACAAATTAAAATAGGTCTGGAAAAATGGAAAAAATTTGCAACTATCGTTGATAGGAAAGATAGCAACAATTAAAATGAGTATATTGCCAAGTATACTGTATTTATTTCAAACAATTCCAATAAATTTGGGGGGAAATACTTTGAGGAACTTAACAAAATAATATTAAAATACATTTGGTTGGAGCGGGGGGAAGCAAGAATTGGATTAAAAATGTTGCAGGATTCAAGAAACAGGGATGCTTTGGACTACCTAATTGGGAATTGTATTACCAGACAGCAGCAATTAACATGGATGAAAGAATGGATTGCTTTGAGACATACAAGATTATTGACTTTGGAGGGACTTGATTTGCAACTGGGTTGCCACGCCTTCTTATGGTATGGGAAAAACAGAATACATGGTTACTTTCAAAGACATTATATAAGGAATGTGTTATTGTTAGCATGGGAGAGAATTAGAAACCTATAGTAAATGAAATGCATATTTAATTATACATGTATTAACTGCAGCTGGAATTGTGTTGGAACAAAATTGGAAAAGTGATGAGATCCCTATAGATGAGAATGTGATTAGGAAAATATTAGAATGTGCATAAATGAATAGATTAACACTTTCTATAAAGGAGAAAGAACAAACTGAATATTGTATAACAAGGGAGTTATTTTATGGATAGTTAGAGAATAAAAATAGAAGTGAGTAATAAATGGAGATTAGTGAAATAAAGAATATATGTTAAGATAGAGATGTAAACAATATGATGACTATTATATATGATTGTTAATATAATATATATACTCAACATAATATATTTTTATTAGAAGATATGTTAAGAGGGAGAAATGAATAGAATTATAACACTGATTATTAATATTGTAAGATTAGAGAATTATTATTCATGTAATGAATATTGTAAACTTTGATTTTAATTGCACAGAAATATTTATACGCTGTTTATACGCTGTTTAATGGAAGATTATATGTTCAAGTTAAAAATAAAAATAAAAACTTTTTAAAAAAAGTATAGTGGACTATTGTACTACCATTCTAAGTACACAAAAGGATGCAACCAACAAGCTGCCTTGTAAATACACAATTACGGCCTTTCTTTAAAAACAATATTATTCACTTGATAATCTCCAGTGGGTACTTTCAGGACATTACAGTTTTATTATGCCAGTCGATATTAGAAGTCCTTTTAGTTAGTAGATCACCGACCTGGTGTAGAGTAATGGTGTCATTTCAAGAGTTACACGACATCATTCCATGCTGATGGAAATAAACAAAAAGAAAAGAAACTCCTTTTGTGTGTGAGGAAAAGAAACATCTGTGGCTGCTTTTTTTGTGTCACTTTTTTCAGCAGCCAAAACAGGGTTTAGGTTGTAAGGAAGCAGTAACAACAAATTATCACTGTTAACAAGTTAATAAAGCTGTTGCTAGAATGATTGTTTCATAAACATAGTGTGTTAGGAATGGAGAATATTAAAAACTTGTACGTTAACTTCAAGTTTAAATTAATGCTTTAGAGAGCCAAAACCAGACTCCAAAAACGAGTGTTAGATTTTTATCTATTCCCAGTATACGTCTTTTTCTTTCACTGCAGTAAATATAAATGTTCCTAGTTTATTATCTTGACGTTCTTTATCACTGTATCTATGTATGCTACTGCAATTATTTTATTGAGAAATGTATTTTTCTCTTTGTCATCCTAAGTTTAAAATGGCATGGTGCCCTAATAATCTTTATATATAGAGAGAGAGAAATGCAAGCTGTGTGAAGCGGTGAGAGGTTTTTAGCATATTTTGCGCCTGAATAAAAAAGTACATTTTATTTCATGTATATTCTGCCTTTCTCTCTGGGACACAAATTCATACAAGGGGAAGGATTATCTCTCATCATTTTACTTCTTAAATAACTGTGCCATAAACTAAGCTAAAAAAGAGACTGATCCAAATCAGTGATTGTGTAGTTAAACCCAGGACTTCTCAGTACTGAGAAGTCCTAACTGATTTCGAGAGGATCTTGAAGGTCTTCTAGTCCAACTCTCTGCTCAACAGGAAACATTGCACCATTTCAGACAAATGTCTATCCAGTCTCTTCTTTAAAACGCAGTGACGCAGCACTCACAACTTCTGAAGGCAAGCCGGTCCACTGGTTAATTGCAAGGTCAGGATTTATTTATTTAGCATTTGGCAAATACATGGACTTATAGTAGCTCAAATGTCAATGTCCAGTCCACCCAGTCATTCAAGGACAGGGTGGTCCACGTTGCAGAAAAACAGACACGGTCAGGAAATTTCTCCTTAGTTCTAGGTTGGTTCTCTCCTTGATTAGTTTCTATCCAGCCCTTTAACCCAAGATGGCTGGCAGCAGAACATAAATTCAACAGCAGATTAAGCTAATACAGAACAGTTCCAACTACACACTCTAAGGCAGCAGGCTAATTGCTCTGCTCTCCAATTTCTTGCTGGTTGTTCATTTCTCTGTTAGCACTGCTGGCTGGTTGTAGCAACAAAGGCTGCAGTGCACCATTATGTATCATAAGAACAGAACAGCACATACTCTAGGTATTTGTCCATTTGTATTGATGCCTTTCGGCTCATACATACACAGAAATGCTATCAATGATATCATGAAGGAAAATATCTGGAGAAATTAAAATTGCTGACAACGCCAATCCCGAAGTGTAAAGATGTTATGAGAAACTCAGGGTGAGAAGGTGATAAATGCTGGTTCCCAAGACAATGCTGCCGCTCTTCTCCAGAGACAAGATAAGGCAGATGGCTCGAAGCACATTTCTTTCCCCCTTCCCAAAGTCCCAAAACTTACAGCAAGGCAAAGCAAGGAATAGAAACAGAAATCCCATATGAATATCCTCCCAAGCCTCCCCGCTCCCATCAAAATGACAGTATCACCATCAGGAATCAATGGGACCTATAAAGCAATTGCTTTATTCTTTGTGATGGTTGACCCACTTCTAAGCAACTTAACTTTGAATACTGTCCACATACCACTGAATCCTATTGACAGCTGACCACAGAGTGGTGCATTTTTCAAATTTATCCCAAATCGTCCAAACTTGCAAATTAATGTATCATCATTTATATATTAAACGGTTATTGACCAAGTTTGGGAAACCAAAGCATGGAAATAAATAAATCATCTCAACTAGTAATATTATTGCTAGTCGACACTAGGCTGTTGTTTTATTAAATAAAATAATGAATGCCAGTCCCTAAGGAAAAGTAAAGGAATAATAAAGAGAATAAGTGATTTTATAAAATGTTAGCAGTCAATTAGGTTATACTGTATTTGATTACATCTGAAGTTGATATTTATGTTGCAGTACATGTTTCTATAAAAAATGTTTTATAGGGTAACCTAAAAGTTCCTTCAATTTCAATGGTTTGCCATGGAACTTCCTTGACAGAAGTAATCAAAATTTAGGAGACCTTAGCTCATCTGTTTGTTATCAGTAATTACACCTATCAACTTTGCCCAGTGCCTTCTGGATTCATGCACACAAAGCAAAATGGCAGTGTGCCACTTCAAATATGACTGGCTAATAAATTATTTTCAATTAACTTTTCAAAACAAGTTGGAAAAACAAACCATAAAATAAATACCTGATTGTAAGGGCCTCACCTGCTCCATGTGTCCATCTGTATATAGAAAGCCAGCCTCACTTGTCACATTCTCAAGTGAACAAAAGACAGATATAATAAGATAAGCAGATATAAACACCTTCCGTTTAAAAAAAAAGTCAAAGAGCAATTTAACCTCACACTGCCTTGGTCCTTATATCTTCCCTCCCCATTCCTTACTTCATTTTGTACAAGTAATGACTGGAATTCATTCCTATAAAGCTAAGTGCAGAGCAGTAGGAGCAAAACATATTGTCTAAGATTCCACTCTCCATTATTAATAAGATAGTCATAGCAGAGTATGGGGATCTTTCATTAAAAATGCTACTTATACATTTTCTTGGTACATGGCCATCACATCACCTTAATGCTTGGTGCTTTACTGGTATCCTAATTATGAAGGACTGAAACAATCATATTCCGGTCTATGCCAGTTCAATCTACTAAACCACAATTCTATTCCATTTATTTTTGCAACAAATCTTTCTTCCTTCCTTTCCTCCCCGTTCTTTCTTTCTTTCTTTCTTTCTTTCTTTCTTTCTTTCTTTCTTTCTTTCTTTCTTTCTTTCTTTCTTTCTTTC
>JANHGC010007815.1:14529-26427 GCA_027560395.1 Boaedon fuliginosus
TGACAACCTGCTGAACAAGTCAGCAGAGACTGCAGTGCTGCATTTAACCACTGCGCCACCGAGGCTCTTAATTAATGAGCTCCAGACTTCTGAACCTCCAGTACTGATTCCATGATAACTGGGAAAGAAAAAAAATTCATGCTATGCCTACATTGGACTTCTTTTTTTTTTTTTTGTATAGTTCATGAATTGTTTGGCTGCTATAAATTTCTATAAACAGTTTCAATTCTAAGAGAAGTATTCTTTCTAGAATCTGTGATAGGATTAAAATAAAAATCTTTTCTGTATTGTGATACATGAGGTTGGACCTAGTCATAAACAAGCCAAGACATGCTTCAATTCCTCAAACATTTTAATTACAAAGGCTACTGTTCCCATTGCCCAAGCAATAGAGATCAGTGCATTGTTGTGTAATCCATGGTGCTACCTTTTTACTCAGTCTGGAAACTGCATCTGGTCCAAAATAGGGCAGCAAATTTAGTAACAAAGAATGCATTTCAGTCATATTACATTAGTGGTTAATTAGTCATAATCTGTTTCCAAGCCCAATGTAAACGTTTTTATTTGTAATAACGTTTGTCTGGACAATTATGTAAAGGCCATAATAAAATGTGTGGAAGCATCCTGACTATGAAACTCTGTCCGTATGGTATCTTTGTACCAGACAAAGTAAGATCTTTACATTTGCTCAGATCCTTTAATTAATTTTTGTTCAGCGTTTGTTTTCAAACACAATTTAAAATGTTAGGATTTTTTTATTCATATATGGGAAAGAAATTTGTTAATTATGGATTTTATTAATACAAAATGAAGTTAATGTTTTATTTCTATAACATAGGACCACCATTATATCTAGAAGATAAGCATAACATGTTCTGAGTTTAGGGGTTGATATAAAAAATGGCAATTAAATAAAAGACTAATTTAGCTTAAGTAGGAGACCTTTTTTAACAGAAGTAATTTACCTAAATTATCAATTTGGGGGAGGGGTTGTGTCTGTGTGAGTGAGTGCAGAGGATCGTGGTTTAATAACTTGCATAGTAAAATTATTGAAATAAACATGATTTTCAAGAAAAGACTTAACATACTTATCTCTCACATTTCTATTTGAAAGCCAATTAATTCAAACATGACTTAGTCCTGATAAGCTTTATCAGGCTTGCAGCTTAAGTGAACATTCTCTACAATGCAAGTAGAATTATGCTCTTAAAACTTTTTATTTGTAGCATGGCAGCTACTGCAATATTTAGTAATGTCCATATTGATTTATTGAACAATGGTATAGTGATTTCAAATACTTTTTTGAAAAATGGAAGCTAAACTATTCAACTGGAAAAGGGTTAGCGACTCCCTAAATATATCTCCTTTGCCAATGAAACAAAACAAATAAACAAACACCTGGCAACCACTAGAAGTGATGTTCAGTAAAAATTGATGGCTGCCTGCCCTTCATAGGATTCTTCGTCAGTCTGAGGTATAATAAATACTTCAAAAGTGTCAGTTCATGGTATCATATTGCATCATTCAAATTATCTGTGATGCTATTTTTCCAGAATATTTTGGAACTTCAATAATTGGAATTCCTTATTCTTCCAATTCTTTCAATAATTGAAATTCCATTGAGCAGATTTCTGCTTAAGTGATTGGAATTTTCAGTTCCATCCATAATGCACATTCACACTTCTGCTAATCAAGTTCCAAAAGTTGATTTCCATCCTTCTTTCTGACCCCTGAAGCTGTTCTGTTTGGAGAAAAGGACAATATGATAGTTGTGTTATGTTTATGTTTATTGGATTTATACCCCGCCTCTCTTCCCCAGTCAAGGGGAATGCGAGGCGGCTTACAGCGTGATTAAAATACAATAAATACAATTAAAATACAATAAAATACAGTAAAACAACATAACATCCTAAGCAATAAAAACACTCTTTAAGTTAAAACTATTAAAAGACAATCATACAGCCAAACATGCCACCATTCTTACAGGTGAGTTATTCAATTCCACACCTGCTGGCAAAGCCAGGTCGTGGAAAGCCGACAGACTCAGGACGGTTCGAATCTCGACTGGGAGCTGGTTCCAGAGGGCCGGTACTGCCACAGAGAAGCCCTTCAACCATGTGTCCACCAGCCAGCATTGCTTAGCTGAGAGACCCATAGGAGGCCCACTCTGTGGGATCTAACTGGGCACTGGGAGGCATGTGGCAAAAAGCAGTCTCAAAGGTACCCGCTCCTAAGCCATGAAGGGCTTCTTTAAAAGTTGTCACTAACACCTTAAATTGCACCGCGAAAACTATTGGGAGGCAATGCAGCTCGCGGAGGATGTGAGTGCACTGAGGCACACCCTTAATCACTCGCGTGGCTGCATTCTGGACCAATTGGAGCTTCCAAGTGTTCTTCAAGGGTAGCCCATGTAGAGCGCAATACAGTAATCTAATTGAGAGGTGACAAGGGCATGAGTGACCGTAAGGAAATCTTCCTGGTCCAGGAAGGGTAGAGTAGATGGCATAACAATACAATCTATGTTTTGCTTTGTTTGTGTGATTGCATCTCCAATCTGATGAACTCCCAAATTGCAAGTGTTATGGATCACTCCATCCCATCTTAATGTCCTTCAGTCAATGCTAATAAGAGTGTAGACATAATGATTCCAAGACAGAATGAGAGTCAACGTGACATTGATGATGATCTGACCTTTCATTTATTACAAACATCTATTAGCTCGAAGCAAGATGAAACTACCTTTTGTCATTGGCTTTTTCTAACGTCATAATACCTCCTGCTCATTAATCTTTTGATGTTGTCATACCACAGTTAAATTGAACTACAGATTATGAGGAGAGACAAGAGTGGACGAAGGATAATATTTCTTAAGTAATATATTATTTTCTCCCTATCATATTTTGCTTTTCTATGTGTATCTAAATATTTGACATGGAAAGAAGACTGCAGCATGCATACTAATGCATAATATATGCAGAGCACATCCAGAATCAATTGCAAAGAAACCCCGGGTCATCCGGGAAAGAAATGGTGAACTGAAGGTGGCTTTGCTAAAAAGTGGAGCTGATGACTGCTGTAGAATGAAGAGCTGACAGTAATTCTCCTCTGAACAAGGAGAGGACTTGAGATTGCCCACAGGTGCTCCTTACAGTTGTTCCTTGAAAGCAGACTGACAGCAGTCTCTAGTAGATTTAGAGCTTTGATTGGTGAGGGAGTTAATAATCTTACTGAAACCGTGGTTGGGACCTTCAAAAAGGGCAGTGATGGATCCACATGCTTCTTTTTATAATCACTTTTGGATATTGCTTGTTAGCTGTGTTTCAGTATTAAGGAACCTTTGAATTAACAAGTTATACAGACTTTCTTTCATTCTTTAGTGAAAGAAGTTTTAAATTCAAGTTTAAGGACATAAAAATTATTTTGGAATAAATAGCAAAAGATGATTGTGAAACTTTGATTTTGGAAATTACAAATGAACTAAGAATTAGGGTGGATTTGAAGCAAAACTTTGGAATTAATTGCATGTTCTTTCCTTAGTTAACTCCTTTTGTTTTGAATTTTTTTAATATAAAAATGATAGAATGAGACTTTGAAGGTTGGACATTAGAGGGAAGGCACTAAAAATTACAATTAAAGGAGAAGAACACTTAAACTTGAGTTACTAGTACAGAATGAAGCAAAATATTTTAACACCGGACATATTGAAGGATATTTTTAAACAATGGACTCAGAGGTTAATTTTAAGAGTGGCTGCGTTTATAGATAGACTATTTAAAAGATGTTATGAAAGAGCAACAAGTTATATCTGACAAAATTGAAATTGATCTGAAAGTGGATTTAAAAATGACAGGGTACAAGAATTATATGAAAAAAGATAGACTGGACAAGCAACCCTCCCCCCCGCCAGTTGATGTCTTAAAAATGAATATGGATGTACAAATAATAAACTAAGAGAGGACCTGAATAATTTTCTTATATTGGATTTACAAAAGAGGCTTGCTAAAGCTTTGAAGAATTTTGTGAACAAGGCGAAGAAAAAATGAAAACAAATCTAGTTCAAATCTAGTATTTTATAAATAACTCCAAGAGGCAAACATACCAATAATCCTTCCTTTTCCTATTTTCCCCACATTAGCAACCCTGTGAGGTGAATTGGCTAAGAAACAGTGATTGTCCAAAAGTAGCTTTTAGCTGGCTTTCATATTGAAGATGGGATTAGAATTATAGCGTCTTGGTTTCTAGCCAATTTTCTTAATCAGATCAAACTGTTGGAAGTTGAAAGAATTAAAAATCAGGATTGTTTAAAATAAAAGAAATATGAAGTTGGTTTATTTGACCAAATATTTAAAAATAAATATGTTCTCTTTCATACAAATATTTTTGTTGATCAGCACTAAAATTACAAGGATTTGTTTATATAAAAATTATAGGATATGGAAAGAAGAGATAATTTGTTCTTTTTAAGAGGAGGTACATTACTAAAATTGTTTATACTTATGATGAAGAGGAAAATAATTTATGTATATACTTTTCAGTGTATTCTGATTTTTTTCTTTCCTATATTGCATTTGTTTTTATTATTTTCTATACTTTTTTATTATTTTCTATTGTTTGTATTAGTTTTTATCATTTTAATTGAAATTTTAATAAAATAAACAAGATAGGGCTAGAGCGTATCCACATTTTCCGAAAGGTAACGTTTATTTCCTGTTTTGGGAAGATTTGGAGCTCAATGATACAGCAGTTGCTATGCATGCAGATAAAAGAATAATCATATAGAGATTAATATTTTAGTCTATCTAAGGTTGCTTATATGTTCATATATTAATTGTATCTTTGAGTACTGATCGTATGCATTTATATGTCCACTTGCAGCATACATAATTTAACAATTAGGTATTACTGTTACAATAAATGGTATGAGTATGATCCCTAGTTCAAGAATATATCACTTCATTTCCCAGAGTAAAAGCTATTATTCAGTCTTGTAATGAACCTCAACAATAAAGTACTATTCAGATTGCTAATGAATCTTAGCTACTTAAAAAAAAACTTTCATGTGGCATCTAAGCCTATGTGGTAAACGAACTGTGTTTTGGCACTTCCCTTTTTTCCTCCTTTGTGGTATTCCATTTCTTTTCTGCAAACAGCTAGCATGAACTAAAGCATTCCCTGTTTTCCATTAGGTCTCATTTGCTACAGCTTTCTGCTTTTAAATTACTTCTGAACTGCAGAATCTGGCAGAGCTCATTGGAAGGCATTTGAGGACAGCTATTCAATCTGGAGTCTAGCCATGTACAGTACTTGGAGGAATACAAGCATTGTGATTATTTTACTAAATACGTTTTATTTAATAAAATAAAAAATAAAATAAAATAAACCAACTAAAACAAGAATTAAAGAATAAGTCGTTATGACATTTTGTAAATATGATTTCAAAATATTTCAAAAGGCAGACTCTTTGAAATAAAGCTCATTACTTTCCCCTTTTGTTGTTTGGTGTCTCAGTTCTAACATTGCTGTCCACTCACTGGGCATTAAACCTATATAACTTTATATATAAACCTATAAAAAGAATTGGTAGCTTCATAATAATGTAGTCCAGTTAGTTAAGAGCACACCTTGATGTGCCCATGTTGTAGAACTACTCTGTGAGCTGCATCGCTCCTGGTAGGCTTTTGGGTGCAGCACAAGGGTGGTTGATTTCTGGAAATGTCTGTCTATAATTATTTCTGTTCTTCCCGCCAGAAAGTGGGCATGGTCTAGGTCATGGGTGTCAAATTCGCCACGTCGCATTGCCTTCATGTGACATTTCATGACATTTTCTCCCCTTCGCGGAACTGGGATGGGCGTGACCTGCAAGTGATGCATCCAGCCTGTGGGACCCCCAGTTTGACACTCCTGGTCTAAGACCTTTCTGTTAAAGAGTGCTACCTGACAGGTCCCATGAACCATGTCTTCTCTCTTGGAGGACCTGTCCTGTGGAACACCTTATGTTGATGTTTCCCTAGGTATGGAGAAGATTGTCAGTTATGCCTCTTCTATGTGTCTGATGAAAAGGAGTTAAGAGCCATGGGGTAATACAATATATGAACTGACTGGACATTACAAGCATGTATGTACAATTAATTGTATATGCACCGTTTTGTAATAGTGATGGAGAAAACAAAGGTTTAAAGAATCTGAATTTCATTTCAGTGACATTTGTAATGCAGGTATCATGAGAGCTAAATAAACAGTGTTTACTAGGTAATAGGTACAGGAAGGAACTGGAAGTTACTGACCTTTTTAACTATGCCTAAGTTCTCAATATTAATTTCCAGCATAGAATTCACTTCAATATTTGAGACTATATTCTATATCCATATGCCTAATAACTTAACGTTTTCATTGTTAAGTAAATACAAATATCTTTAGACAGTCATATTTGAAAATATCGAAGCATCTTAAAAAGACATGGTCAAATGAACTTGGGAAAAGCAAAGCAAAACAAAACAAAACTTACTAAGGTATGTGAGAGCAAGAGAGGAAACTATATATAGGTCCATTAATAGTAACACTATATATGCCTTTTAGGGTCGTCCCCCCAGAAATCGGTTAAAATTATATTGTTTTATGGTGCTAAAATTTCAAATATTTAATCAGGGCACATTCTCATTGATCCAGCCTGAAATTTTACAGGCTTCAAGTGATGTCAATGAACCTTCCAGCAATGAGGTAATCTAAAAATAAAAGATAAATAAAAAATAAAATAAAATGCATGAATTTATCTAGGAGGATAGGGCTGAACTGGTATCAAACAAATATAAAAGTGAGACATGTAATTCTGGAATGTTAACTTATGTTAATTTGTTTTCCACACTAATAAAATAAGTGGACTGTTGCAGTTCACAAATACTCGTTTCAGAGTTCTGGGTGAATACAAACTCAATTTTTTATTGGTCAACCCCTAAATCCAGTCTGCCTCTTCTATACATGCATGCATACATACATACATATATACATACATACATACATGCATTCCCTTTTTCATAGAATAGTGCCCATGAAAGCAATTCTGCTGTTTAAAGGTGCTTAAAGAATTTTTTTCTTCTCCCACAAGCTGAAATCTATTTTGAGCATTATGAAAAAACTTGGCAGTGTTGAGTACATTCCTTATTCAAACTGAGCTGCAGAAGAATGAGGCAAAAACTGAAACAATTCACTACAGTAGAAATAAAGCTCAGTTATATAGACTGATTATGCCTACTCGGTTTCCTTTGAAAAGAAATGTTTTCTAAATTTACTGTGCTTAATGTATCCATGTGAAATTTCAAAACATACATAAGCACAAGGTTTTGGAGATGTGCAACAATTGCTAAGTAAGAACAGACACAGAGAAACAAAAATGGAGCATAAAACCAGATATTTTTTAAAAAATGGCAATGTGGTTTGTTCTTAAATGGATCTACTAATTTGCATGTTTATTGGAAGTGGTGGGTAGGAAACTATTTAACTAACGTGTATATAACTATTATGTGAAAAATATAAAATGTCTAGTTATTGATACTCTGGTGCATACACAAAAATTGCCATTAGGATTATAGCAAAAGTTATACGACCCTTGTAACATTAAACCCCTTCAAAATTTTAATAAATATGCTGAATAAATTTGCTGATTTCGGAGATTCCTTTCAACTTAGTGTTTTAGAGTTGCTAACGGGATTAGTTTCAGAAAGTAATAAGGAAAACAGGTCATGAAGAGCATGTATAACATCCCAGACAATCCTGCAGAGCCTGCTCAAGTATGCTTATATGCTATATGTTATCCTTCCTTTCAGAGAGGTTATAAGTAATCATTTGTCAATTTGGGCAGAAGAGAGTTCAGAAAGCTCTCCCAATGAATGCTGCACATTGGAAGAATACATTGGCTGCATGTTTGTCCCTGACATTTGGAAAGATGCTAAAAATTAGGACACTTTAAGAAGCCACTATCCCATCCTTATGTTCCTTGTAGTTCATTGTATATGGCAGAACCACAAGTGTCAGTACTCGATGCATTGCAGCCTTGATAAAACTAGTGCACATAAGAATATATTTTGTTTAGCATAGTATTTATTGAATAACATCATTATTAAAAGTTTTAATCTGTTTTGTGATCTCAAGATGTTTAAAGATCAGAATTCAATATATAAATCTTATCTCATTAAAATTGGAACAACCCAGTTTCTTCTGGGGCATCTTTTCAGTAGGATGAAATTGGAGAATATGATTCTGTAAGTATGCCAGTGTCAAGCCAAATAGGGTTTTATAAATTAAAATTTGCAGTAGTTATTGCTCCCAGAGATCTTTAGCAGCAGCAACATGCAATAGTTAAATGGGACATCTGTGTGTGTAATGCTGTAAATAAAAGTTGTGCAGGTGTTAGAAAGACTTTGGATTCATTGCTTTGAAACTGACTTATATTAGCTTATCAAATTTATTTTGTTAATTTCTTTAACCAAATGAAGGAATGAACTATGTGATATATATTGCAAACAAGAAAGAAGCTTATGGATAGACAATATGATGGATCTGAAAACAACAGGCTGGGTTTAAAAAAAATTGTTTTTTTAATTAAAACACAAAAAGAGACTAGGCTTAAACAATAGCTGTGATCTAGTTAATCATGGTTTTGTGTGGCAACACATTTCATATTTTTATGTTTAATAAGTTTGGATAGAATTGATTTTAGCTGCTTTTGAACAGATTTTGGTACCTACATTGCAAAGTAGGTCTTATTGTATTATGCTGATATTTATTGATTACTAGCTGATTACCCACTTTGCCCAGGTATCGTCATTCCTCAATGCTCCCTCTCCCTCTCCCCAGTCAGCCTAACCTCGTCCCACCTGCGCTCCCTCCCCCATTGGTGCTCAGCCCCACCTGGGCCAACATCCTGCCGCTGCCTCATCCTGGCAGCTGCCACCTCCAGAGCCCCTTGGAAGGGCTGTACTGCACATGCGCAGTACACACACATTTGTGGTGTGAACCTGCTTTCTGGTGCCCCTTGTGGAGTGCCAGATTATATTCTAGTCACTTGCCAGCTAATGTTGGTGGGGGTGGACACTTCGCCATCCTTTTTAGGGGGCACAGATTGTGTGTGTGACCCCCCCCCAGTGTTCGTCTCCAGAGGGTAAGTTAGCTGTGTGGCAAGTTAGGTTGACATTGGTCCAGCTGTTGAAGAGTGTATACAGCATGTACACACACACACACACACACACACACACACACACACTGCTTTATATATATATATAGATTTAAATGTAGCAGGACAATGTATTTCATGTATTTATGGAAATTCTACTAATTCAATTGTCCTTATGAAGAAAATATTGTAAAATAAAATTACTTGTATAGTGAAGGGACTGTTGCAATTTAGTATTAACAAGCAGGGTATTTATATTGGACATATACTTACTTTTAAGTATTTAATGCTATTAAGAATAAAGGACAAAATGTAATGATGTCTTTGGTACATATCACTGCTCAGTAAGAATTGATCAGTTTTTATGTGTTTGTTAGGAAGTAGAACTTTTGCGTTACTTGATAAACTTTACAACTTTAAAACTGATGGTCACAGTGTCTTTAATTGTGTACAGAATGTAGATTTATATTTTAAATATTTATTTCATTCACTATATTGATGGTAAAAATAAAACAAGATTTTATTTACCAGTTTAATTTCAATACAAATTCTTAAAATAGTTTTAATGATTTATGTTAAAAAATATGGTGATGCAACAATTGTTCATATTCAATGATCCAGTGAAAGTTATTTGCACGAAATGGCACTGCCATTTTATCAAGAAACGCTGTCACGTTTCTTGAAAGTGCCATCTGGTTAACCTTTCTGCTTACCTGTAGGCTGTGCTGTGTGCTCTGTACGTTAATACAGTATTTCATGTTGCAATGTACTATGTTCAATTACTTCATTTCATATTTAGATAGATATGGTCTATCTATCTTTAAAAGATAGATGATTGTGTTTCATAAGAGATCAGTATTAATTAAATGTACATTTCATAATATTTACAAAAGGTCTTCGGTATTGTGTGTCCAGTTAGAAGTAACAGAAATAAATTATTAAATAAGTGGATTATTCTGCTCAATGTATTGAGTAGAATAATTTAGGCTGCAGTGATTAACCACATAATTGGAAATGTAGCAGGGTTCTGATACATGTTGCCATAAGATTTGATTGACGTTAATGTCACTGTTACTTTGCTGCCCAAAAATACCATTTTATGTTCCTGAACATTTTAGATACAGTTTTATTTTGTTAGTGTTTTTATTATTTTTCCTACTTATATTTTTGATAACAATAAGCATTATTGAATGATACACATAACACTCTTTTTAAGAATAAGTGAACAAGGTATCAAACAAGATAGCAAACCTTTTGCTATCTTGTATGGAATGTATCTTCTAGGATTACTATTGTTTCTCTGAGCATACCTTTATCCTTTTTTCCTTTTTATTTCTTTCCTAACTATAACAGTTATTCAGAGGAATTGTTCATGTAATTGTGCTGAGATCTGTCATTCTAATACCTAAAGTATATCTTGGTTTTCAGTGTGTCCTTTCTGCCTTCATCGACACAACTGAACTGGGATGTAGTGCGTTAGAAACAGGGTAACAAGCTTCTTTGGTTTATCCACATGTCACCCTCCTTTTGAACAACAATCTTAGAACATGCAATGAAACATGTGCATACATTTCACTGTATATGTGGTAATGTATGATTTACGTGTAAGTGGTGTCTATTATATGACACTCTAAATAATATTTATAGCAGTTATTTAAGAAACACTTATTTTTTAACTTTTAAATCTAAATGATAATGAATAAATTGTACAGAAAAGCATGTATTTTTGTTGGGTCTCTAAAGTTAAAAGAATATTAGTGAACAAAATATTCTTATAGTAATTGTGCAGCAATGTTTCAGAAAATGAGCAATTAAAGCCTGATTGCAAAATGTTGATTTGTGGAGTTGTTTTCCCCTCATTACTAAAACAGTGGGGAAGCAATTATAGCTCATTTTACAGATAATGAAATATTATAGACTCTAACAAATAACAATTTGATCATTTATATTCTGTGTTAAGATACTTAATAAAACAATCTGTTGAAAATTAGCAGATATATTTATTTTATCTTAAGAGGATCATATGCTATGCTAAAGAAGATTCCTTTCCCCTTCCGAATTTTTCCACTAGTAAATTATTAGATTAACCCTTACCTTCTCTCTCAATTTTATTTCATCACTCATTTTACCAAAGATGACTCTGGGTGGTAAACAATGTCACCTGGCAGGTCCCCGAGCTAAGGCCTTCTCTGTGGCAGCGCTGGCCCTCTGGAATCAACTCCCCATGGAGATCAGAACCATCCCCAATTTACTCGCCTTCCGCGGAGCCATTAAGCCCTGGCTCTGTCGGCAGGCTTGGAATTAACATCTCCCCCCCCCCCCACTTAGTGTAAGTGAGAGTAGTATGAATGTGTTTTAACTATTTTTATATTACTGTACTATTGTACTTTTCAATGTTGTAAGCTGCCTCAAGTTTCCCTTGACCGGGGAAGAGAGGTAGGGTATAAATCTAATGAATGAATGAATAAATAAATGAATGAATAAATAAATAAATAAATAAATAAATAAATAAATAAATAAATAAGTATGCTACCCCATCTGAAGCAGTGTTAAATTCTAAAATAGGATTTTTCAACCTTGTGCCCTTCACGTGCACTGGATTTAAGTTCCCAGGATACTCAGCATGGCAAGCTACAATTCCATCTAGAGATTTATTTATTTATTTATTTATTTATTACATTTTTATGCCGCCCAATTCCCGAAGGACTCTGGGCAGCTTACAACATGGATAG
>JANHGC010007816.1:96980-107545 GCA_027560395.1 Boaedon fuliginosus
CATGTTGTAAGCCGCCCAGAGTCCTTCGGGAATTGGGCGGCATAAAAATGTAATAAATAAATAAATAAATAAATTTAATGGAACCTTCATGTGTGGACCTGGTCTTTCTGATAGAAGTTGAAGAAACATCTTGGAGAAGGGCAGTGGCACTTCCATGTGCCTGCAAAGACACATGGACTATATATCTTTGAAGTCATCAAGAGCTAAACTTTGGTAAAGAAATATTTACAGTATCTCTGCTAGCTGATGTTAATATTTTCCATACTTGTATATTTCCAGCCCTTTATCCATATGTAGGTTTGATCCACCATTCCACCTATTCTCCTTGCTTTGCTCCCTGATTTTTGTGAGTCAAGGAACAACATGTTATGAGTCATTCCTCTCCATTGTCACTTACTGTCCCTGGAATGTTGAAAGGTTTGTCCTTCTGCGAGCTGGCCTCAAGGTATTGTCAAACCTTTTAGTTTTAAAGATGGAAATACAAAGTTTTAATCATGTTTGATTTAGTAGGCCGGTGGTTGACTTCATACACTATTCTGGAATGGGTTATGAAGAAATCAAAAGGGTGCAATCTGCTTTAGTTTTTGGTCCAGGTGTCATCTTCTGGGATAAGTTGAGAGATAACACTGGGTTGGCCTTCATAGCATTGAGTTCAACAAAGGAAGGGATCTTGATTGAATGTCTTCTTCTATCAGATTGGGGTCAGCTGTGGTGGTCCAGTCATGTCCCTACACTGGAAGTCACGAAGTGCTGGATAAATCTGGACAATTGTCTCTGCAGCAACAATTCTCCTCTCTACTTCCACCTAGGAGAAAATTCAGCTGCAAAGCCTTGTAAAATATGAGCCTTCTGTTCTAATTCGGGAATTAAGTTTGCAAAGATACATGTACTTCCATGGTGCCTGCCAACTGCTCGCAGAAGATAACCCATTACATGGGGAATTGGCAGAGTTTTAAAAATTATTTTTAGCTTTTGCTTACTCAGAGAGAAAATATAAATGATTTTTAGTCAACAAGAGCATCCCTTTTTGCCTAACCTTGAAGTCCATGGCAAAGATCCAGTGTATTTCATAGAGTCAAACATCTCTGTTCTAGCTGGATGGAAGCAAACCCATGGAGATAGAGTTTAAAAATAGGGGGGAAAATAGCAGAGACAAACGGCACTTTGCAGGGATGTAGCAAGTTACGATTTCAGTACACTTGTAGTAATTAGTAGTAGTAACTTTCTATATTCCAAATATGGAGGACTTGGGTTGTTTCAAAGAACAAGACCCCCTGGTCCTAAATTATGGTTTGCTTGTATCTTTGGAAGTTTAAATTATGGTCTGCATTTGCTGTTGTTCGTGCGATCTTCCATTAAGCCTGGCTCATGAAACAAACTCTCACGATGGTGTACGAAGATGGTGTACGGTGTGACTTCAGCCCCTAGCTAATAGTGTAGCTAATTTGATAAGATGTGAGGATACTACTCTACTTTAAAGGGTTGGGTGAATTGTGCAAGGTGGAAAGGAAGTCAGTGGTTGGAATTCTAAGCCCAGGAATCTACACACTTCATTGTTGTAAACATTGTTGTAACCATTGGGTAAAAGAATTGGATTTCAGGAGGAGACGCAAAACTTTTTTATATATATATATAATTTTCTCATCCTTTCAACTGTGACTGTTGGACCAACTTTTCTTCCTGGTGGCATCTGTACTCTTCTCTCTTCTTTCATGGCTTCTATTATCCTCGGTCTCAAGAGAGTGCTTAGGGAAGGTCACCATCTGTGTGAGTGGGGAGGAGGAGGAGGAGGAGGAGGAGGAGGAGGAGGAGGAGGAGAGGAGAGGAGAGGTGTGGCTCTCCCTATCATGAGCTGAGGATTTTCTGATATTGAGGAAAAATGCAGAAATGGCAGCATCCAAGGAATTAATGAATAACAGAAATCCTTTTAATGTATTTGAAAACAGTTTGCAAATAGGGGTCTTAAGTCTCACCCAGATTTTCCCCCTTGGTCTATTTTAATTTGGAAAGGGAGAGGGGAAAAATATAATTCAGGGACAATTGGCGGACAGAAAATCCTTTTTAAACCTCTCCTAGAAGATGGGGAAGACTAGCAGAAGAAGTCAAAAATCTTTGTGTTGTTTCCTTCTTCTTATTGTGCTGTATCCATCATTGGACGTTGGCAGTCATGTTGGCGATCCCATTTGTTGTTTAACGAGACATAAACACTTGTAATGTGTCTTTCTTTTGCAGCACGATAAGAATCCAGTTTCCCCCCCTGTATCTCTCAGCAATAAAAAAAAACTGGAAGTGTTACAACTGGTTTTCTTGGAGAAATAATACATAACTGTAAGCATTTCAACTTTCTCTTCATGAACCCGGAAAAAGCTAGCCCTAAACTAAACTGAAAAAAGTGCTTTATGACTGGTTCTCATGTTTAAACTATTGAACTGTTTAAACCCATCCTCATGGTCACGTGATCAAAATTCAGATGCTTGGCAGCTGACTCATATTTATGATGGTTGCGGTGTCTTGGGGGGTCACGTGATCCCCTTTTGCGACTTTCTGACAAGCCAAGTCAACGGGGGAGGCCAGATTCACTTAACAACCATGATACTAACTTAACAACTGCAGTGATTCACTTAACAACTGAGTCGAGAAACTCCATAAAATGAGACAAAATTCACTTAACCGGGAACCAGCGTTTCACTCAGCAACATAAATTTGGGGCCCAATTGTGGTTATAACTCAAGGACTGCCTGTAGATCCAAAATTAAATGTAATACGCAAATCGATCGGCCTCCCCATCTGGCTTCTGACAAGCAAAGTCAACGGGAGAATCCAGATTCACATAAGGACCACTTGACTCACTTAACAGCTGCAGTGATTCGATTAAGAATTGTGGCCAAAAAGGTAGTAAAATGGGCTGTGATTCGCTTAACAACTGCCCTGCGTAGCAAGAGGAAATGTTGGATTCAGTTGTAGCCCTAAGTTAAGGACTACCTGCTTGGAAGGTGGATAGACTGAGTAAAAGGCTTGGATATTGGTAGTTACTTTGCTCCATTTGTGCGGGACTCTGTCTTAATAGATTATCTGAGTTGGAAGGAATCTTGTAAGTCATCTAGCCCAAGCAGGAGACTTTACACCATCCCCAACAAATTGCAGTCCAACCTCCCCTTGAAAGCCTCCAGTGATGAAGCTCCCACAACTTCTGAAGGCAACTTCTGTTCCATGGGTTGATTGTTCTCACTGTCAGAAAACATCTCCTTATTTCTAGGTTGAATCTCTCCCTATTCAGTTTCCATCCATTATTCCTTGTCTGGCCTTCAGGTGCTTTGGAAAACAGATTGACCCCCTCCTCTCTGTTGCAGCCCCTCAAATCTTGGAAGACGGCTATCCTGTCTCCCCTGGTCCTTCCCTTCAGTAGACTAGCCATACCCAGTTCCAACAACCATTCATTGTATGTTTTAGATTCCAGTCTCCTCATCATCTTGGTTGCTCCTCTCTGCACTCTTTCTAGAGTCTCAACATCTTTTTTCATAGTGTGGTGACCAAAACTGGATGCAGGATTCTAGATGTGGCCTTACTAAGGCTTTATAGAGCGGTATTAGTATCTCGCTTGATCTTGAGCATATCCCTCTGTTAACGCAATTTAGGATTGCATTGATTTTTTTGGCTGCCGCCGCATACTGTTAGCTCATATTCAACTGGTTGTCCACAAACTTGGTTGTTCTCAAAGATCTCCATATATACTCTCAGCATTTCATTTTCTGCTTCCCTCACCTCAGTTTATTGGCAAGTTGAGAGCGTTAGGATTGGCAAAAAGCCAAGCGGGGAAAGCTTGAGAGGGATTGAGTTCACATACCCTTTACTCTTCCCTTGGTCCTTCAGAGTTTTGAGAATGGCTCCTTAGATTTGGATTCTTTGGGAGGAGATCCCTAAAACCTCCAAGTCCTTTCTGAGACATCTCCTTCCATAGAACCCAGTCCAAGGAGCCATTCTCAAAATTCTGAAGGACCGAAGGAGTGGCGGGGAAGCCCAGCTCGTAAGCCTTTCAAGACCAAACAGTTAAACCTACTTGCTGTAAACTTTCTCTAGACCGAATAGCTTGTTTAAGAAAAGAGTGTTGGCTGCACATTCCTTGGAAATGATCAATATGCACTTTGGATGGCCTGTGAATGAATCAGTGCAATTTATACGGTGCCCTGGGGGAGCATTCTCCCTACTCCCCCAATCCCACCCTCCTCCACTGCTGTTAAATCAAAGTTTCTAACCACTTAAAGCGTAGGGGAAGACAGAAGCATCTGTATGCCATACACACTTGAATGGGGAAGGGAACATCTACTGCCACAGAACATAACAGATGACCCTTGGCTCAGAAGACTTACCGAATAAATATTCCCACTTTGACGGCTGGCTTCATCTGGTACTTTTGACCTTGTTGAGCCAAGCTGGGGGGCGGGGGGGGGGATAATATATATCTGGATGAATCAAGACATCTTTAAACAATGCAAAAATAGACTTGTGTGTCTCAGAGCCATTAATCCTCCAAGGGGATTAGGAAATAAGGAGAATGCTCAGTGGGCCTTTGGTCTCTGTAATGGAGCTGCCCAGGTTGGACTTCTTGTTCACCTGAAGAACAAGAACAAGAAGCAGGGATGGCAACTGATCCAGGAGAAGAGCAACCTAGAACGAAGGAGAGATTTCCTGACAGTGGGAACAATTAATCAGTGGAACGGCTTGCCTTCAGAAGTTGTGGGCGCTCCAACGTTGGAGCTTTTCGAGAAGAGATTGGACAATGATTTGTCTGCATAGGTCTCTTGCTTGAGCAAGGGGCTGGACCAGAAGACCTCCAGGGTTCCTTCCAACGCTGATGATCTGTGTTCTAGTTCTAAATAGGAGAGAGTGTTAGGCCTCTGTTTGTCCCCTAAGGAGCTGCCCCCAAGAAGAGGGGCTCAACATATTTTCCAAAGCATCCGAAGGCAAAACAAGAAGCAATGGATGGAAATAGATCAAGGAGAGAACCAACCTAGAAATAAGGAGAAATTTCCTGGCAGGGAGAACAATTAATCAGCGGAGCAGCTTGCCTTCAAGAGTTACTGCATCACTGGAGGTTTTTAAGAAGAGATTGGACAAGCATTTGTCTGGAATGGCGTGGGTCTCCTGCTTGGGCAGGGGGTTGGACTAGAAGACCTCCAAGGTTCCTTCCAACTCTGTTATTCTGTTCTTTTGACTTCAAGGAAATAGATAAAAAAAGAGGGGGACTAGAGGGAAATCGAGAAGACCCCCCCCAAGGTCCCTTCCAACTCCTGCTATTCTGTTAATTTCATCCAGTTCTTTAGAAGCGGAGGAGCTAGGTTGTTTTCAGCTGTAGAGAAGGAGTAGAGTGGAGAAAATTTATGGGCCGTGGGTTAACAATCTAGGAATCAGTAAAGTCCTCACTTCTCCATAGACTCTATAGAGGGAGTTTCCAACCTTTTCTATACCCCACACTCCTAGAACGCTTCTGATATAATCTTGCATCCTTTACAAATGATAATAATTTATGCATATAATTACGCATGCACACTATGATTTTGAAACTTATAAACCCAAGTTTTTCGCACCCCTGGAATATCATCTTGTACCCCCAGTGGGTAACCCCTGCCACAGAGGAAGACCTTTGACTGTTGACCTGTACACGTCGCTCAGACGGTTGGTAGCTAACCCAACATCCTCTTCCATACCTCCCCTGCAGAGTTGAGCTTCAGCACCTTGGACAGCCCCTCGCATGGCAACCTGTTGACCAACAAGGAGATTTGCCCTGTCCCCAGTCACTGCGTCTGGGCAGACAAGAACGGCCAACATATCCTCGGCTTGATCGAAGATTACAACTGTCTCCAGAAGCAGATCACCGAAGGGCGGAAGCGACTGGGTAAACTGGAGCTTCCCCTGAAAGAGGCAGAAGGTCTGGATTCTACAGTGACAGTAAGTGGCGAAGCGAGAAGCGGAATATTATGGGAATATTATGGAACCACAGACTTCTAGAAGAGTTGAAGATGGTGCATAAGGCACCAGGGGTCCATGGGATTTTTCCATAATTGAGAGGAAGGGTAAAAAAATAAGCTGTCCTTTGTCTAGGTGATGAAAGGCACCTGGTTATTATTCTCCTAATTTTGATATTCTCCTTAGGAGCAATTCTCCAGAAACCTTTGACTTCTCTAAGCCAAGGATTGACTTTCCCCGATGTAACCGTGGTTCTTATCTGGAGCTCAGTGCAGGCAGTTCTCAACTTACGACTGCAATCGAGCCGCAAGTTTCCGTGGCTAAGCGAGACAGTTGTTAAGTGGGTTCTGCTCCATTTTACAACCTTTCTTGCCACTGTTGTTAAGGGAGTCGCTGCCGTGGTTAAGTCAGTCACCCACGGTTATTAAGTGAATCTGGGTTCCCCATTGACTTTGCTTGTCAGAAGGGCACGAAAGGGACTCCCGTGACCACAACCGTCATAAGTATGAATCAGCATTAGAAACTTTCTAATTACCATCAGAGGAAACTGCCCACCCCAAAGCTTGTCCATGGTTCTGGAGATTCTCAGTCATTGTTTTTCTTTGAAGACGTTTCACTTCTCCTGTAAGAAGAAGAAGGAGGAGGAGGAGGAGGAAGAGGAGGAGGAAGAAGGGGAAGGGGAAGGAGAAGGAGAATAAGGAAGAAGAAGAAGGAGAAGGAGAAGGAGAAGAAGAAGCTTGGATGAGAAGCAAAACGTCTTCAAAGAAAAACCAGAAAGTCTAGTTGCCTCTTGAAAAAGCACCTTTGGAACAATATGGCAAGCTGCAAAGATTGATAAAACAGCAATGAGTAATGTAAAGAAGTTTCCACCACTCCTCTTGGCTTTGTATGTTGGACAAACCGCAACCACAGTAAAAATCAGTTTTACTATTAAGTTACAGATCAGAGACTGGCTGTAAGGCTGATAATAGAATGCCTTAATCACCCACTCTGAACTCTGCACCACATATAGATCATCCCCCCAAGGAGTCACTCTCGAGTCCAGGACAATCTATTCCCACATGAAAGGTTTAAATCCAAGGCATTTATAACCCAACTGAACTCTGAACTCTTACTGTCTAATTTATAGCTTTACCATATTGAATCAGCAATATATCCCCTCACCCCCCATATTTCTGGGAAGTAAGTTAGTTGCCAAACATGATCTGCTGAGATGAAAAGCAGGAAGAGAAAGAATTTTTGAGATGCAGGAACTATCTGGTTTCAACCCTGATTAATGCTGACAAATAAGTCTGCCATTGCAAAATTTCCATACTTCCTGATTAAAAAAGAAACCACTTATCAGTTCAGAGAAACCAACTTCTTCAAAAAGACCACCCCCGCCCCAACACACACACATTCCATCCAAAACACATACAAATTGGCAGGGGTTTTGTTTTTTATTTTAACTTCAACATACGACGTCTTCTGGATTTTCAGGACCAATAATCAAAACATTGTCTTTTGGAGGTGTCTTAGATTCCTAATCTGCCATTTTCTCCAATGACCCTGGCTCAGCCAACACGTCTCACCGCAAAGAGAATCAGTCACATTACACTCCCTTCCTAGATTGGGCTAAATCAGACCAGGGCCATTTTACGGTCCCTGGATCACATTTGGTAGCCCTTCGACTGTTCTTGTCCGGTCTGTGATATTAGAAATCACATTTGCGGAAAACCTGGCTTTGTCGGAGGGCCTGGAATTGATGTGCCCCCCTCTTTTTGAAGGTTTCTGAATGATTGTGTAAGTGTGGATTGTGTTTTAGATTTTTTTACATTGTACTATATTGTATTTTTAACTGTTGTTAGCCGCCTCGAGTTCCCCTGACTGGGGAAATGAGGCAGGATATAAATCTAATAAAATAATAAGAATAAATAATAAGAAGCAGTAATAAATCAAATTTTAGCTGACTCAAAGTAGATGAATTTTTTATTGAGAGATAGAAATAACTTTATATACTTTATAGTATATTTAATACTAAATATTTAATATTTATATATATTTTAAATCTGAAAACAACTATTTTCATGTGCTTCCAGACCATTTTAGTATATAGTGCCCAGTTCAAGGAAAATAAGTGAATAAGTTAAAATTCACATTTCTAATAAAAAGATTAAATTCCTTCTCTTGATACACAAAGAAAGCCATTTACAACAACAACAAAAAATATTGCATACCAGTAGGATAAAAAGAACAGTAACATTTGGCTGGTATAAAGGAGTGTTTTGTCTATTACATGCCAATGCTAATTACTGTGGTTACTGTAACACCAGGAAAGAACTATAAACATCAGTATTTTCTAAAATAAATCAGGGTTCATTTTCAGAGTTTCAATTCTCTACTATTGCACAGAATGTCAAAAACACTCATTAGCTACTTATCAAATAAGTATAATTGCATTCCAAGAATTCCTCAGCAGCAGCAGTTAGGAGAAACGGATCTACACAAGTACCATAAGCTCAAGACTTTTCCAAATCTATAATTCATGTCTGGTTTAAAAACATAAACCAATCAGTGCACACTTGTTATTTGTAGAGCCTTGTTTTTATGGGGAGGAATGGTTTTGATGTCATAAAATCTTTTCTTGACAATGAGATATGTGCATCAAGTGCTATGTAATATATTACTCAGTTTCAAGTTAAAAATGTATATAGGTAGTCCTCAAGTTATGTTAATTGGGACCAAAATTTCCATTGCTAAATCCTGGCAGTCCCCACTGTCATTGTTAAGCAAATCCCACTGGTTGTTCGGTGATGACTCACCCTGATCCAAGTTATTCCTGGCTTGATCCTTCCATTCCTGAGCCCAAGTAAGGTAAGGGACTGCCTTCTTCTGCAATTTTCCCCAACAGCCTATCTCTCTCCATCTGTGATCTTTTGGCCATCCCGCACTCCGCTGCCTCTGCCAGCCCTGTGCTTCATTGACCCAGAGTTCCACTCACTTTACCACCTCAAAGCCACACACAATTTGGACAAGCTGCATGTGGCCTCAGAAAAAAGACCTGGCATGGCCAGCAGCTATCTTGAGAAGTGCCAACCTGGGCGCTTTTCATCAGAAGCAGGAAGAAGAAGACAGCAAAAGTCAGCTGGAGGCAGCAGGCTGGTAGGCCAAACAAAAGTCAGGGTGGAGTACTGGTGGCAGAGTCAGTGGAACTCAGGGCATCCAAAACTGCAGAGATGATGGAGGAAATAGGCGGGTTGGGGGAACCTAAAGGTCCACTATGGTAGTAAATTTGGTCAGGCTAAGCACTGAAATGTTATTTATTTATCAAATTTGGGGACCGGCATTTCACCATAGGGTGGCATGAAATTGTGATCACATGACTGTAGGGGAACTGTAACAGTCTTTTCTCTTCCCTCACATGCACTAACAGCTCTTTGGAGTAATACTAATAACAGTAACATTCAGATTAGTTTATTTCACAATTACAATCCAGGAAAAGAAAGTGAACCACAGGATGTTTGGAGACTTCATAATTAAGGTTAAACTAAATTTATCTAAACTTAGAAAAAGCAGCTAGACTCATTAACAGGTTTAAGCTTCTACATATACTAGAGAGCAGCTGTGGCTTCTTTCTGAGAAAAAAATATTCCAAAGATGTCAACTTCCCCATACCTGGGATGTCTTGGGCTTTCTCTTAAGAGGCTGCAACTGTGGAGTAGAAGTGGCAAGTGACCTGCCCAATGGCTTTAGTTAGAATGTATCAACACTCCCATACATTTAGGTGTGTGCAAGCAGAATAGCTGCCTGCCATATCCCAGCTAGTCTGGGCAGATTGGGTCAATTCATCCTTTAGGGTACTGCTTTGAAAACTACGTATAATAACATTCAAATACGGTAAGAATCTGTGCTAAATCAGTCAAAAGCAACTGAATGAATAAAGTATTTAAAAGCAGCAAATACTGAAATAATCAGTAAGGCTCAAAAGTAGCACAAAAACATAGCAATTAAAAGGCACAACATGAAGCTACTGAGACCAAAACACTTAAGAGAGACCTGCCCAGTATCGAAAAGATACTATCAAAAGTATCAAAAAGATAATAAAAGAAGATTCAGGCAGTTCTCTTGGGAGTAAGCATTTTTAAGCAAATGAAATACAACTGGTAGAGTGGGGGACTGCTTCTATCTTGCCACTCACTATATTCAGCATGAAAAGTCAAGAAGAAGAAAAATCTTCATTGCTCAAGTAGAATAAATGCAGCAGATGCAGCACCCCAAATAATGAAGGCGCATGGCTCAGAATAATGATAATGACAGTAGTTCTCAGACTAAAGTATCCCACAGTCACAATCCAGAAGAGCATATCAAAACAGAAGGAAGGCTTCTTACTGTCTAAACTCCAGGCAAACTAAATAGCAGAATAATTACCCTTTCCTATAATTGTAAATAGCACTAATCCATAGCCAAGTACTTTTTTAAAAAATATATTTTTTATTGTTTTTAACATACAAAGAGAATATAAAAACAGTATATTATGGATCCAGTCTGGGAGTTTGGGGTCATATGCATTTCCTTCTGTGTATCATCTCCAATTTCTTTATATGTCACAATATAGATATAAA
>JANHGC010007816.1:184573-194957 GCA_027560395.1 Boaedon fuliginosus
CCGGGGGGGGGGGGGGCCGGGGCGCCAGAGTTCCAAAGGAGCTTCCTCTCCTGCCCAAATCCCGAATCCCCTCCCCCAGCCACCCCCCAGCAGGCTATAGGAGCACCTTCACCCCAGAAAAGAGCCCATTCAGGGCAGGCGGGAGTCTGGGTCTGGGGCCGAGAACAGCTGCTCCTTCGCGTCTCCTCTCTGAACAAAGGAGCCCTCAGAAGTGGGGGGGGGGAGAGCAGACCTCGGCCTGCAGCCCGTCACTAGCCTTTGTTTTGGGGCACAAGCCACGCATGCACCCACACGCAGGTGTACTGACCCGTGGGCGCCCAGGTTGCACCCGGAGTGCCAGGAGGAGGAGGAAGGAGGCGGGCGCAGGCGCTGGTTGTCGTCCTGCATCTGCAGGCGGATGGGCCGGCAGAGACCCCAGGAGATGTTCAGGGACCCCTCCACGATGAACTCGCCTTCTTCCTGCGGGGAGGGAAGAGCACAGGAGATCCTCAGGGAGGAAGGGCCATCGCATGAGACTTATATGCCGCTTAGGAGTGCTTTACAGCCCTCTCTAAGCCCTTTTACAGAGTCAGCCTCTCTTGCCCCCCAGCAATCTGGCTCCTCATTTGGCCCACCTTGGAAGGATGGAAGGCTGAGCCAACCTTGAGCCGGTCAGGATCGAACTGCTGGCAGTGGGCAGAGTTTGCCTGCAGTACTGCATTCTAACCACTGCACCATCATGGCTCCTCCCTCCCTCCCTCCTTCTCTAAATGGTTTACAGAATCAGCCTCTTGCCCCCAACAATCTGGGTCCACATTTTACCGACCTTGGAAGGATGGAAGGCTGAGTCAACCTTGAGCTGGTCAGGATCAAACTTCTGGCAGTGGGCAGAGTTAGCCTGCAATGCTGCATTCTAACCACTGCACCATCATGGCTCATGTGCCTAAAGGCTTTTGAAATAGCAATAGCACTTAGACTTATATACTCTTTCACAGTGCTTTACAGCCCTCTAAGGGGTTTACAGAGTCATTATATTCCTCCCAACAATCTGCGTCCTCATTTAACAGACTTCGGAAAGAAGGAAGGCTGAGCCAACCTTGAACCAGTCAGGATTGAGCTCCTGGCAGTGAGCAGAGTCAGCCTGCAATACTGCATTCTAACCACTGCACCCTGCATGCATACCTACATAAATACTTGCTTGTAACTGTTCGGTATGGTCTCGCACAGCAGAAAGCAATTGGTGTCCCTGCGAAGTCCACAAAAATATTTTATTTTACTGCCCAACCTGCTGTATTATCATTTTGTTGCTGTTGTTGCTCCTGATGTCTTTTCAGTTGTCTTTCACGTGGTGTTTGGAGTGTTTCTTGAATAAGAAATCATTGTGCCCAATCTTGCAGAAGGCAGGCGCTTTTTCTTCTCTTTCCTTTCCTCCTCCTCCCACCCCCTTTGTAAAACCTTTGAGATATTGTCCCTTAAAACAACGAAGGATTGTTAACATTTGGTTTGTCATTTGCATGTTGTTTGCATGTCAATCGGATTGTAAAGAGATGAGCAACCCCATTCAGACAGATGGTGTCTGGAAGCACTAAAACTCTACGCTGAAAATAGGAGACTGCAGGGGAAGAGTTTAATGAGTGGACAAAGACTGCCATTAGCAGTTGATGTGGGCTGGATGGAGTGAGTGAAACGAGAGATATCACAACACGCGTCCTTTCCAAAGTAATCATATGTAGCTCTTGATGTATTGTATAAATATGCATGTAGATTTAAATATAAGGATTTTTCCAGCATCTGTTCTGGTGTCATATCGTCTTCTAAAAATAAGTAGTCTTTGACTTATAAGCATGATTGAGAGCAGAATTTTCTACCGTTAAGCAAGGCGGTTGTTTTGGGCTTCCGGTTTGAAGATGGCGGTATTGGGCATGAAGTTCACGAGCTCCGCGGCTTTGGCCCAGGTTTCTCTGCTGGTGGGCTCCTAAAGGAGCCTAAGTTAACTTGTAGGGGTGTGCAAAGCGAGGGGGAGCTGCCAGACAGGTATAGGGGAGCCGCATCTCCCCTGCCTGCTCTTGGGTTTATCCCTGAAGCCACCGACAGAAGAAACAGCGGCGAACGTGGCCGCTATGAAGTCGGAATCAGCCAATTCAAGCTAGGAATTCAAGCTAATTAAAGTCCTAATTGATTCGTTCCATTAAACTTTCACCTTTTTTTATGAGTGAAAACCCTAGGAAATCACTGCTTTTAAATTATTCTTGTGTTTCAGGGATAGACCTGCCATTTATGATGATGCCCCATCCTCTGCTTCCAGTTGGCCTACCCCCTGCTTCTGTAGCGATGGCCATGAATCAAATGAACCATCTCAATACTATCGCCAATATGGCTGCAGCAGCACAGATGCATAGCCCGCTTTCAAGAGCTGGAGCATCGGTAATAAAGGTAAGACTCTGAATACACTCTAGCTCTCTGTCAGTGTTGGGTTACGTTATGTCATTTCAGCAGGAAGTAACGTTTCACTTATGCATGTTTCTTCCTGTACTCAGAAAGCCAGCTGGAGAGATGTTTGTATACTGTAGGAGAAAAGGCAGAGCCTGAGGGGTGAAGTCAAGAGAGGAAGCAGTTTGGAATCATTATGTTCCCACAAGCAGTCCAAATGCAGTCCCCATTGAATTCTGTTAACTCTTATCTAGCACCAATTTAATGACATTAATGCCAGGCATGAAGAAACACGACCACACATATTCCACAACTGGAACATTAAGGTCCAGTAGAGAAGATTTATTGCTCAAGTGTTTTAATTGGGTTTTAATTATTTATTTTAATTGGATTGTCACTCTAAGCATCACATTCTGCAGTTGTGCTAAGAGTACAAGACCCAGGTGCCTGGGCCCCAAAATGTTTGCCCCAGAAGTTGAACATTCAGATCAAACATCCAATTTCGATGGAAAATTCAGATAAAAAATGAAGTTGTGCTAAAACTATAAACCCAGGTACCTGGGCCCCAAAATGTTTGCCCCAGATCAGACATCAAATTTTGATGGAAAATTCAGATAAAGGATTGTACGCACATGCGCACACACACACACTTGTTGTCTCTCTGAAGTTATAGGTTCTGTTCTCTCTGATGTTAGGTGGGATTAAAGTGTATAAAAATGAATATTTTGGGTTAAGAACAGAAATGGTCACGTCAAGGAAGAAACCACAACCCTTAACAACCGAGAACTCAACTCAACAAAGTAGGGAGTTACATAATGTCACACAACACTGCCTGTGGGAAGATTCAAGTGTTTTAACCTCTCTGGAAGGACAGCGCATTTGGGATTGTATGGATCTCAGGGAGAGAGTTGTTATGGACGGCAGCTGCCTTCTGGATTTGATGAGACCCTATTGGGCCTCATGACCCAGTGGTTCTATCATGCCAGGAGTCTTCCTTTCTAGCTCTCCTGGCATGAACGCCTCCAGGATTGAGATCTTCAGTTCCCCCCATTCCTCATTGTTGAGAATTCCAGATGCTCACATTGGAGAAGGCTGATCCAGCCAATTTTGGATGCGCAAATGATGAACCCTGAGACTAGCAGTGAAGGAATGCAAATCAAGCATTTCCACAGGACCTACCAGGGCATCAGAGCTTTGTCTGATGGCCCTCGGGCAGAACGTTTCCACGAATATCTTCATTCAGCCATTTTTGTAAAGCTTTCGTCAAGCTGCTTCTCTGCCACCAGAAGATCTTGGCTCCCTGAAACTCTTCGAATGAAACTATGTTGTCCTGTACCCCATCCATCATATTCACCATCCAGAACAAAGCTGTCTATCTCCATCACCTCTCCGCAGTTATCCCACCACCTGTCTCTCAAAGGTGCCTGCTCAGCAAAGTTAACATTTAGTGCTGTGGATAGAAATGTCACAACTGTGAAATTTGATTTCCCCCGGACAAGAACACTATAAATTAAGCAAAGCCACCCTAGCCAGGTTTCAAAAGTCTTCCTTGCCATCTCTAATCTTAACTTAATGCGATTAGCAGCTCCTACTGCCACTTCCTTTGTTAAGGATGCTGTCAAAAATTCTCTTATAAATCTCTTGCCTTCGGGGATTTACAGTCCCACTGAGAAAACTTTTTCACTGTTTGAAACTTGGTTCATCAGGATTCATCCGCAGGATCAGAATTTTTTAACAAAATATCAGGTGGGTTTATTTTTCAAAAATCTATAATGGACGGAGCAGTAAAAAATATGGCCCACTTTGGGGGAAAGCTGGATTTTTTTTTTTTAAACAGATGAAGTCTTGGTCAAGGTTGAATCTTCCCCTCTTCCAGACCTCTAGAAATGACAGGGTTTTTTGACTAGTCAATAAACTAAGCTACTAGTCCTGTTTAGTATTTTATGAGATTTGGGGAGGGGGATTAAGTCTTATCTTTGCAAGGTTTAAGATGACAAGTTTAGTCCCCACCCCCTGTTTTTAAAAAAAACCCTCAGGAGTTCTTTCTGGGATATACAATACCACTTATTTTCATGTAATATTTTCAATTCTTTCCTCTATTTGTTTGCCAGTGCTCATTCACTTTCTGTGAAAATCAGCCTGCTCCTATTATTAGCTCAATTGTCTGTTAGCCTTTTGCTATTGGCTCAGCCATTAGCACTTGTACTTAATAACATATATATTTCTAACGGAGACTTGAAATAGCATGCATGCCCTTTTAGCCCTGGGAATGTCATGGAATCAGTCAGATGAGGTATCAAAAAAGGACTGTTTTTATTGTGGAAAGGTGATTGTAGTGAGCTGAAGAGAGAGAGAGAAGGCTCTGTGGGTTGAAAGGAAACGAACACGGAGTGTTTCTGTCCTGTTCTAGAAGAGTTACCCAACCAGATGATCTGGTATTGCAGGTAATGTTTCTAGAATACTGTTCAACTCCTGCAGTGTTCTCTTTGAAATGGAGTTGTGGAATTCTTTGTCTTCAACAACGCAGGAAGTTTGCTTCTGCCAGTTCTGAGCCCTGTTCTGGTTGTCCAATGTTGCAAACACTGTCTAGCCTCTGCAAGATGTTCTTTGTCCTTGTGAGGAGGTGGAAGAGATTGATTTTAATTTATTAAAAGATACAGCCGTAGACCAAAAAAAAAAGTTGAAAGAGAGTGAAGCTAGATTGTTCTGCATTTCAATCAAATCCTCTACTGGAGGGTTAGAACCCAAGTCCTCTGTTCTTCTGGGCGAAAGGGCGAAGGGGGACTTCCCACTGGATTTCCAGACAAGATTTACAAAGTAAGCTAAGCCATGGTTCACTCAAGTTAACGAAATGCGCTTCGATTTGCTGAGCCTTGAAGTCTGGGTGGGCTCACACCACATGCAAAGCCCAAAGGAAACAAATTTCTTTAGGACGTAGTACGTTGTAGGAGCCAGGTGCAAAAGGTTTTGGAGTTTTCTGCCTTTTCGATACTAGCTGTAGATTCAAAGCACTTCACCCTGTTTTGAGCTGGAGGTCTTCGTTTTTGAAATATTTTATGCCCATCTCTAAATGCTACAGTTTTTATTTTTTTATTTGATTTGATTTGATTTCTCTAGTCACCCATCTCAGCAAACGGCTTTGAGTGGCTTCATGAAGAGGTTTGCTGAAAAGAACGATCATGTCTTCTCAATTTCCTTTGGGAAGTCTATCTTGAAATGGCCAAAAGAACTGAACAGATACCGTAGTCATGCCATCTTGTTCAAGAGATAAATAAAAAAACGTATTAAGATAGCTTACACACTCATTCTTTTCCCCCATAAAATCAGAAGTTTATGTCCTGCTTTTGACCCTGAGCTCAAATCCTGGACTGGAATATTTCCTTTGTAGTTTTCTGCTTCCTTTTTTCATCAGGAACTTAATGCCCTGCCCTGCAGCCTGCCCATCTGATTGCAGAGAAGAACCATGGGAACAAACTGTGTGAATAAAATTGCCAATATTCCGAAAGAACTGAAAAACATTCCTGTTGGCAGAGAAATGCCATTAAGTCCTTTAGGAACTCATTAATAGATTAACATTTGGGCAAGTAATTATAGCCGCAGTGCAAATAAAAATAAACAAGGCAAGCCAGTAAGGTCACAATTGCTCTGAATGCTGGGAGATCGATACTATGAAATGTCATATTTGAAGGACAAAGGTCAAGTGGACTGTGCCAACACTAGGTAAGATGTGTGTAGATATGCACACACGGGGGGAAAAAAATCTGCTGTGAGGTTGGCTGGGTTGATTACTGTGAATGGGAAGGGGACAAATTCTGAATAAAAACAGGATATTTCGGATAGTTTGGACCGAATGGGTAGCTGAAGCAATTGAGAACTGACATCTAGAGCACAGTGAGTTTGTTTATTGAATTTAGTAAAGGTAAAGGTTTCCCTGTCCAATTGTGTCCGCCTCTAGGATGCGCTGCTCATCCCTGTTTCTTGGCCAAGGGAGCTATTGTTGTCGAAGATGTTTTTTGTGGTCATGTAACCAATATGGCTGTACACTAAGACGCGTGGAATCTTGTTACCTTCCCGCTGAAGTGGTACCTATTTATCTACTCAACATTTGCATGCTTTTGAACAGCAAAGAACAGGAGCTCACCCCTTGCATGGCACTCGGATCTCGAACCTGTGCTGTCAGCTTTCCAGATGACAAGCTCAGTATGATTAACCACTGAGCTATTATCTCACTTTATTGAATTTATGCTCTTCCCTATTCAGTAGACTCTCGGTAGCTTAGAGCAGAGGTCCCCAACTCTTGGGCCATGGACCGGCAGTGGGCTGCAGCATGCCAAAAACCAGTCTGTACAACCAAGTGAAGCCCCATCCATGGGATGCAGGCAGCATGCAAAACCACGCTCGCTCCAGTTCACAGAAAAACCCCTTTCCATGGAACCAGTCCCTCGTGCTGAAAAGATTGGGGGCCTCTGGCGTAGAGTGAATACAACAAAATGACAGTTCAAACAAGGAGGTAGAATATCAACACAAACACCTAGCCTTCCATTCAGTATAGATAACAGTCAGGGATTTAAAAATGTGTAGCCCAAGAACATCTAAAGAGCGATGCATTATTAAGCAACTTTATGGAAAGCAGTTTTAATGCACATTTAAAAAATGTAGCACCCTGGACAGCTCCCCAGAATCTTCCATTCAGTAAGACTGAACTTCATCAGTTGACAATTTCCACTCGGCTATAGAGATTCAACTACACCTTGACTTAAGAGATTCTGTTTATATTTAGGGGGTGCATCCTATTCTATAACCACTTCTTTTGAGAGAGCAAAGGTGTCATTTGTTCTACTATGTCTTCAGAACTAGTATCCTCATAGTCAAATGATGGCAAGCTCTCCTGTCCATACCAAAGGAATATCAACACCTTGAGCTTTTTTTTCCCTGAAGAATGGATTATTTTGTAGGCATTCCTTCCAGTTTGAGTAATATACTATTAAAACTCTTAACATCTGTTACATTGTTTGTAACCATCAGTTAGATGAAACGGTGCATCTTAAGGCAACATTTTTTGAATCAATATGCCTGAATGGAGCTAACTTACAAAATGAATCCAAGATGATGTAGATATCTATGTTAGTGGTCTAGCTCTACATCCACAGACAAACGGTTAAAGCTCTGGATGTCCAAAACTACCAATAATTGGCATTTTAAGCCCTCTTGGGTCCTTCAAGAGGAATGAAAATCTATATTGCATTTTTTGTTCTGATCACATAAATAATTTGCTCCTGCCCCAGCAACAATACAAGCTTGGCAACGCTGGCTTAATCTGAGTTAAAACTCTACCTTTAACATATTTGAATGTTAATGTCTGTGTGCACACAGGTGTATGACTATCAGCTACCCTGAAGGTGGGTTTATATATCTGGAGTCAGCTAGACAACAACTAATTTTTAGAAGAGAACTGAAATACATACAAAGGATGGCAGGGAGCTGTAAAATCCACAAACGACAAAAAATGAAGTCATCAGCGGGTAAAGATGCTTAGCCTATCAGGCCTGCCATTTTCCAATTGCAATGTCCTCATTGATTTGTTACAAATACTGTTAACCCTGTGTTTGGAAAATGCCAGGAACATGATTGCATGTGTTCTCATTTGTAATAAAATAGATTAACTCGCTGTGAAATTTTAACTAGATGGAGACACAATAGTAGCTACCTAATGAACCACAACTCATTGCTGCTAAGTAGCTTAATAGAAGCAGACTGATTACATCGTTGAAAAATGGATCTGTTTATGTGCAAAGAAGAGGCCACTCGCATACATTATAGCGAAAGACGGCCACAACTTTCATGCTGGAGAGGAGTTCATTTTGTACCCAGGTTTACCTTGCCATAGCCAGCAGCATTTAAATGACAGCACCCACAGGGGACTGAGCTATGAATACAAGCTTTGTTGCGTAAACCGCTGTTGGCAGGTATTGTACATTGGACTGCTTACAAACCACAATGCTTGGTTCACACCCCACCCCATCAGAAAAGCAGTTTGTAGAACGAGCCGTGAGGGAGCAATGGTTAGAACGCAATATTGCAGGCTACTTCTGCTGACTGCCAGCAGTTCAGCAGTTTGAACCTTGCAGTTTGAATCTTGCCAGCTCAAGGTTGACTCAGCTTTCCATTCTTCCGAGGGGAGTAAAATGAGGAGCCAGATTTTGGGGGGCAAGATGTAAACCACTTAGAGAGGGCTGTAAACCACTTAGAGAGGGCTGTAAAGCATTGTGAAGCAGTATATAAGTTTAATGTTAAGTGCTACAATGGGTTAGCATGATAACACACACTCAGTAAAAAAGTTGTTATACAGGTGCCTACATACATGACTTCACTATCAAGTCCTTTTTTTTTTTAATGCCGCCCAATTCCCGAAGGACTCTGGGCGGCTTACAACCTGGATAGCAATAGCCCTCAGATTTTTATATACTGCTTATCAGAGCTTTACAACACTCCCCAAGCAGTTGCAGAGTCAGCTTATTGCCCCCAACCATTTGGGTCCTCAAGTCCTTGAGCTTATGCTTAATTCAAAGTGCACCATTAGAGTACGTAATTATGATTGAAATGTAATAGTGGTACAGCTTTACCTTGTACCTAAAAAAAAGGGTGCGGCACAAGGAAATTATGTCTTTCAGAAGAATTATTAGTCAGCCGATTGTTGTTAGACAACTATTTCTAATAAGACTAACTCCCTTTTACCATTTACCATCCCTTAATTCGGAGTAGAGTCAGGGTGACTGGATGGAGATGAGGGTTTTCTGACCGGATCCCCTTCCCGACGCCTATGCAGAGCGCACACAGATATTTTCTTTTCTTTGCATCCTAAGAGATAAAAATCTGCCGCTACCTAGGATTGAACTCTCAACCTTCTGAATGGGAAGTGAGCATCTTCACCACTAGGCCACTACACTGCTCTTTTCCTAACTAGACTGATGTACGTTATATATATATATATTGACTGGATCCCTTTCTGGGAAACGTACTGCTGTTTTACGTGTGCTGATTCCTAGATACGGTGAGCTCTTTTTCAGTAAATAAAAAAGACTGAATAGCTTGACTCTGGACCTCAGACCTAAGAGAGAACCATGGGATACTCCTGGGCTATCAGATGTTACACTATATCCCTGTTAGATGGAAAAGTGCGGTAACATTTCTTCTAGCCATGTTTAGTTCTGGAGATACGTAGGGAGCCATAAAGATGAACTTGGATAGGGGCATCTCAAAGGTGTTAGGCCAGCCAACAGTAAGATGCATGAATTAAGCCCCAGAGAAGCAGGAAAGTATAGAAAAAGACTCACACTGATTTCCTGGGTTATAAGAAGGAAGGATACAGCCATATTTGCAAATTTCTGTTACTATAGCCTTATGCATTCCCCCTGACTGGGGAAATGAGGTGGGGTATAAATCTATTAAATTAAATTAAATTAATGCATATGTTGAGTCAGTTTTCTGATCTTGTCTATCTCATCAAGTTGACAACATATAACTCTTCTTTTTGTGCCCTTATATACATTTTTTTTAAATCTTTCCTTTCACCAGAATGTGATCCTACTGATACACAAAATAAAACTGCAAGCTGTGTTCATTGTTTCCAATAGTTTGCACCATTCAATTCCCAGGTTTGTGCTAGTGATACCTTGCACAAAATAGATCTCTTGAGCTTTCAGATGATAGAGGCAAAGAAGCAGCTTTTCTTCACTATTCTCATCAGGTCTACTAATCCAGGGATCTTTTTTTTTAACAGTAATAGCTTGTATGTGGCCTTCCTTCCTTCCTTCCTTCCTTCCATCCTTCCTTCCTTCCTTCCTTCCTTCCTTCCTTCCTTCCTCCCTCCCTCCCTCCCTCCCTCCCTCTTTCTTTCTTTCTTTCTTTCTTTTTCTTTCTTTCCCCAACACAATTCTCAGGTCTCCAGTGATACCCTAACCCATGTCCTGAAAAA
>JANHGC010007817.1:24583-44101 GCA_027560395.1 Boaedon fuliginosus
ATGATAAGGGCATGAGCAACCGCATGTAGTGCCCCCTGGTCCAGGAAAGGTCGCAATTGGCGCAGCAGGCGAACCTGTGCGAAGGCCCCCCTGGTCACAGCTGTAAGATGTTGATCGAATTGAAGCTGAGGATCCAGAAGGACACCCAAATTGCGAGCTCGGTCTGAGGGGAGCAATTTCTCCCCCCCCCAGCTCTAAGGATGGAATCTCAACCGGACCATGTGGAGGCAGTACATACAGCCATCTTCCACAAAGAATATAGATATGATTGACAGATGATCCCATCAAGTTGTGGGGAGCCATTTTATTTTGGCAAGATTTTGTCTTCTACATGCAGATCCTTTGATTGTAGTTTTTATCTTCATAATTTTCTCTTCTATATTATTTCCTTTTTACTAAATTCATTGCTTTATATTGTATCACAGTTTTAAATTGTTACAAAATGTTCTGAATAGTGCAAAATCATTAGGAATGGTAGGACAGGACGCTCTAATAAATAAAAATAAATTTTAAAATTCCTTCAAATATTAATATATTTGCTGTTTTCCTCCTGCAGTTTTTATGTAGCAAGGCACCAAAAATGAATTAGAAGGGATAATGTGAATGTAATCTAGCATTCCTTTTGCTTTAACTCCAGCCCATCAAAAAGAAAAGAATTCAACATATAGATGCAATTCAATTGGGTGTGAAGGTCTCATTTTTATCTCTTTAGTCTATAAAGCTGCAATCTTTATATTTCTGCATCTATTCTTTATGGTTTGCAGGGTGGACGCTAGGGGTTACAAGCCTTTGTTTGTATTCACTGCTAGCAGTAACAAAATTTATCAGAAGGAGTACTATGTGTTAATCTTGCTATTCAGTTCAAGGGGACATTGATAAAGGAACTTTGGATATCTCATCTCTACCATTTTGAAAGGGCGTGTGTAAAACTTTGCTATTAGTCATATGTTCATCAGTGATGGTCTGAGCCTCCATTCAAGCACCAAAAAGGAATGTTCTGTCAAGGTCATTCCCATGTTCCATATCTGATCGGGATGAGGAAGATGGGTTGGCTCTCTGGGGAATAGGATGAGGTTTGCAGCATTCTTTGTCTCTCCACCTCACTATATTTTTATTACTTCATTTTATTAGACTTTATTTCATCAGATAACAATAACATTGCATATTGTCTTGTCTGCCATCAGATTTTTAAAAGTTCTGACTTTTATTTCCCCCCAAAGCATAATCCTTTGCATCATTCAGTTGAAATATCATCTGTCCACCAAAACTCTATTACAAATAGGAAGGAAGTGTTATGGGAGTCAAAACCCCCAAGGGTTTATTTGTTTGAATAAAAATGGAATAAATCATATTGTCATTATCCTCTTTTATTTTATTTTTCTCAAGTTACCCAATTCTTGGAAAAACATGCAGCATAAAAATGATGAATATGTCGATTTAGTAAATGCATTATGCCTCCTGTGCTACATCAATGGAATCGCCTTGTGGTGAGATAGGCAGCAAACAAATTTAATAAATAAATTATATTTTTAATTTAAAAAAAACACATCAAACCTTGACCCCTTGAGATAAATCTGAAAGGGATTCCCATTTGGAATTTTGTAGAAAAAGTTTTCAAATAACTTATCATTTATTTGTTTGTTTGCACCCCATCTTTATTATTTTTACAAATAGCTGAAGATGGTGAATATATCCAACATATCTTCCTTCTATTTTCCCCACAACAACAACCCTGTGAGTGAGAGTGAGTGGCCATAGTCACCTAGCTGAACACACAGTCTCCTGATTTCTAAGCCAACATCTTAACAGCTACATCCAACCACTTCTGTAAACTAAGATTTATTTCTGTTATAAAAATACGCCATAATGATCTGCTTTATAGCAGATCACCAAACTGGTTGTTACACCCGTTGAATTGCACCACTGGGTGATACTTTAACTAATATGAATTGCATGTTGTTTCAAAGTAACTGTGAAGTTATGGAATGAAGTTAATAAAAAATGCTGAAATGAGAAAATTACAATTATCATTGTTTTGGGGAAAACATGGTATATATTTTGATGCAGAAGATTTTAGAAGTGAATGTACAATTGAAACCAGATGCTTCTCTTTTGGAGTTAATGAACAAACAAATAGAAAAATCCTATGGGATTTTGTTTTTATGTACACTAAATGTAGGAGATTTGTATAAGCACAAATACCAACAATGGTAGAATAAATTGTGAAGCTGGAGAATTAGCAGAGATGGCAAAATTGACATCCTTCATGAATGAAAATGTGCACACTTCTGCTATACAGCAACATAGGATCTCAGTTACAATCTAAATATTAGCTGTTATCTTGGAATCAATGTTAGCAGGAGTCCTCAGCCCTCCTGAACTCTTTTCAGAAGACAAGAAATTTCAAAAGAAAAAAAAAACCGCAGAAAGCAACAGTAATAAACAAATGTTGGGCTTCTCTGCCTCCACTGGATGATGTGGGTGGTAAGACGTGGGGGGAATTTGTCAACAGCACTGCTGTTTTTAATGAAGCAGGGAGCTAATTTGAAACTTGGCAGCACCCAACACCTCTTTCTTTTAGAGACTGTTGCCATATTGCATCATCTGGATATATGCTGCTTTGATTCATCCTATTATTTTTTTTCTTCCTGCAGCTACAGTGCAGCAGACTCTTCAAAGTGCAGTGCAAAGGACTTGCTTTGAAGCGTTAAGCTAGAAATTTTATAAAGTGAAAGTGTGGGGAATGCAATATTGGTTGGCAACTGGGGGTCACCCAGGTTCAATCCACCTTCAGCCATGAAATTTCAAGAGGTAGGTTTGGGCCACTCACCCTCTTTCAGCCCCATCTATCTTGCAGGCTGTTGGCATCATTTGCACATTATCTGTATTAAGGGTAATCATCCATAGACTCTTTTTTTCAAAGAAGTGCCTTTTCTTTCCAGTGATTAATTAAAGAAATGCAGATTTTGATTTATATAGAAAATAGGCACAATACTTCTGTTTGGGTATTAGCCTATATTTTGTTGTTCTGATTGTAAACTCTTTGAGCTAACAGCTTAGCCCTCTTTCTGTGTGTCCTATGGGTATAAGGCTACTTATAATAGGTAAAACAAGTGGCATGGCATAATTCAGTTGGCATGAACTCAATAGCACAGATATCAAAATGCAACTAGTGTTATGTGTACAAGTAAACTTCCTTAATGATTGTTATTGGCACTTGAATTTCCATCACAAACTGAAGCAATTAAATCATAGAGCTGGAAGGGACCTTGAAGGTCTTCTAGTCCATCCTCTGCTCAAGCAGGAGACCCTATACCATTTCAGACAAGTGTCTGTCCGGTCTCTTAAAAACTTCCAGTGATGAAGCACCCACAACTTCTGAAGGCAAGCTGTTCCAATGTTTAATTGTCCTATGTCATGTGATCACACTGTTTAACAGCAGCAGTTCTGACATTCCGAGTTAGCATTGTTAACTGAGGACTGCATGGGTCATTAAGTGAGAATTTCATGTGACCATGACTTCTGATTTCCTGCCGGCTTCCCCAATACTATTAGGGGCAAACTGCAAAGAGGGAAGAGCTGCAATGTGTGCCTAAGCAATCCGATCTCCTTTTTGCACTATCTTTCCCTTAAACAGTGTTTTGAAATGGAATTTACCTCACGTTTCAGATGCCAGCAGATAAGTAGAACCTTCTTATTCATTTATAATGTTTTAGAGGAGGTATGGATAAATAGATGAGTGTAAATAATGCCTCCAAATATAGTTGGAATGTTTGGTGCAGGAGTTTGATATGTATGTCTATGCTTATATGTGTGACTTGATATTTCTTTAAAATAGTCACTTGTGAGCTATGCCAGTAGGGAAAAAAAGCTCAATTTCCAGTCTGTGGTTTTGTTCTTCCATGAAGGCTGTGTGGTAAGGCTATTCTGATGTTTTAATATTTATATTGCATTCCACACACATTGCTATTGCTGGGTTAGGAAGTATTTAACTGTGAGTTTCTTTGCAATAGATTTTCTTTTTTAGTTCAGTCCCATAATGCTTTGTGTTGTCTTTTTTCCTATTGTCAACATGAAGTCCTGCTGGCCTTAAAGCTTTTGATAAATTATATTTGTCCTTCGGCTCAGGTTGGCTTATAGCAGAAACACCATAAAGCTGTTGAGGGTTGTGGGTATCTCACAGCTACTGCAGACATCAGCTGCATCTGGCCACAGGATCTCACATGTCATTTCCTCCAGTATGTTTTTGTCTCTGTACTTTCTCTCCTCTGTCTCTTCTAGCAACAACATTAGCATTCCCTCACCCCTTTCTCTTAGTTTTTTATCTATTTGAACATGCAAATAGATAGTTCTTTTGCTTTTAAAAAAAAATGGAATGGTCCTAGAATCATTGTAGGGGTAATTTACAAGTTCTGGATGTGTAATCAGTGATACAGTTCTATAATTTTCCTCATAATGTCTTCACTTGGGAGGCTGCAGGGGGTTAAAAAAAAGGATTGACTATTCAAACATCCTCTGAAGATACCACTGAGCTGCATACAGTAATGAAGTTCAGTCTTTGGGGTATCCAGATAAAATTGCCAGGATTCTTCTTTCTCTTGGGGAATGTTTACCAATCAGTATTGACAATGCCAAGCTAGGTGACCTAGTAATCAAACGTGATACAAAGTCCTTCCTCTGTACATATATGTGGGCTAGCAGCTATCCTTGATCTATAAGTATTTCTTAGTTGAAAATGAGAATAGAAATTAATGTCCTGTCATGGAGGCTTTATTTGTCACTGCCCTGACAATGCTAAATTGGTTTTGAATGAGCCTTTCTTTTAGCAAATAAAGCTTCATATAATTGATGATTCTTGGATATTTCAGTTATTTAGAGAGCATTATTAAGTGGCCTATCTATGTAGGCCTACAGCATTCTGAAGCTTCAAAAACTTTGCTTTCACTGGTTCATTAAATAGCATTTAACCTGAAACCTACTGTGAAAACAAACTGGCTTTCTCTGCACTGCAAGACATCTCAGGGAAATTAATTCTCAGGGTCTGATGTTATTTCTGTCCTCTTAAGCTTCTACACCCTGCGTCTCCCTTTGCTAATTCCATTTACTGTTAAACAAGAATTTCTTGTCATCTTCTCCTGAAATGTTTTATTCTTTGGCACAATGCCATGGCAGTCTATTCACCATTACACAGCAAACACTTCAGGCTCTGATTAGTCACCCCTATCCCAAGGATCTGTGTTTATCAGGTGGCATTTCTTTAACTATGGTTTAGGTTACCTTCCTCTGAATTCAGTTAAATTGCCTGGGGAAATTCTCTCATTTGTGCCCATTGACAATGTTTGTCCTTGGTGTAAGTGGTACATTTCCAAGATGCAGACTTTTCTTTTTATCTGCTAACAGTCATACTTCACACTCTTAGTTTTATTGGTGTATGAGAGGGTTAAGTTGTTGAGTCTCAGAATAAAATTGGAAGAACCTTTGTTTACTCGCTTCCTTGTTTTGGGGAAATTTCAGCCAGGAAAAAATGTCTATAGAGTTACCATGATTAAAAGCCTAGGAAATAAGAATTGCCAGGAAAATTATATGCCCAGGATTATTGCTGGCCAAGGTTTGTGATATAGACAGTCCTGTAGTTTGATAGTGATGATAAACTGAAAAAAACAAACCTCAGCATGCTTCCTACTTACCCATACTCTCTAGAAATTTCCCTCTTCTGATACCACATGTTTGACATGTAGCAGACTAGATCTGAAGATGCAAGGCTGAAAGAACAGTATGACTTCAGGCTTCTTCTGCACAACTGGCACAAATGTTTCCATATCAAAACAAAGCCATTCCTGTATCTGGAATTGGCAACTGTGTGACTGTTATGTCACTTACTTTATCCAAATTCCTTAGAGTGACTCATATCCTCAGATATCCATGTATATGAAATACTTTCATGTTCTGTGTGTGTTTATGTAGGCTTTAATTGTTTTTGGTCTTACTTCCCTTGTTGGGAGAGAAAGTGTTTCCTTATCAGCAAATTAGAGGAAGTGAATTCTGTAATATTTAGATATCACAAACCTTCATGTACTTTTAAGCACTGAGTTGATGCCAGTGAAACCTGTGGATGAGGAATAAGTAAGAGTACGGTTACCATATCTGCATTAAAGAAATCCAAGCAACAAGGTGAAAGCAAAAAATATATACAGAAAACAGTAATTATCTATCTGGATTTTTGGAGTCTAGATTTGGCACCCCTTCTTTTCAGTTGCAGCATGGTTAAAGGCCTTATTACATTGTGATTTTTCTCCACTGTAGTCTTCAGCTTATACCTTTTTTTATACCTTTCAAGAACTTCCACAATTGCCTGATCTTCTCTTCTTCAAATTAGTGAATAGCCTTGCCTTATGAGAAAATATATACAAGTTGAGATGATTCAGTATGGGGATTTTTAGATCCTGTTGATCTATTGTATCTTGTTGTTTTACTCTGGCTTTAGTGTCAGTTTGATTTTAAAAAAAATATCTAAAAAACATATATAAAAAAACAAATACCTGGATTTGGGTTATATGTAGAAGCTGCCTGAAAGGCAGGAATGGGGGAGGAGTGGCTAAAAATAATATGAGCCTGCTGCTTCCCCAGAGTCCTGAATTACAATTCCCTTCAACTCCGCACAGCCATAATGGAGATTGTAGTCCAGTACTTCCAGACCACAGCAGGATAGAAAACGCTGCTCAGAGAGGAAACCAGTTTAGAGAAAGGGTGCTTTATTGCCATGGCCTGTTTTTAAGTGGAGGAACTTTTCTCAGCTTCACACGGTTGGAAAGGAGTGTGATAAGAAAACTTTCCAGCAACAAGCCTAACCCACTTCTATGTTCTCTTTTTCATTTTTTTTTTACCATCCTGTCATTTCAAATGCCAAAATTTTTTTGAAAGACGATAACTTTTCAGCGTCAGTAATCACTCTTCCATCTGGTCCAGCCTGCTGCTTCCAAATCTGCGTGTTCTCAGCTGTGGAGCATTCAACTTCCTGCTTGTCTTCCTCTTGGAAATAGAGATGCCAGCAGAAGTTAAATTGTAGCAGCCTGGTGGGGAAGCATCTTTCAGTTCAGCTGAAACATTAGAAGAGGCAATATTTAGCACTCCACCATCTTTTTTAAAAAATAAACCAAAGGTTCTTCCTTGTAACAGAAAGAGTGCTTTTCCTCCCCTCACTTCATTTGCTATATTAAAAATAATAATAGAAAAAACAAAACAAGCCCTTACCCTACTGCTGGTAGCATGAATTACCTCATCACAGTGACCCTTCACAGCTCACCTTATACAAGTTTGAAGTGGGGTACAAATATTCCATTCTTACATACCTGATTGCTGTGAGGGATTTCGAATTGCACAGCAGAAAGAGCAAGCAAAATGAAACTGCCCGGTGACCCCGGAAATGAACGAGATAGAGAAAAGAAACCAAGTTGCTATCTTTTTCTTGGCATGAAATACATTGTTTATATAAGAAGGTGTCAGTAGAAAGGGTGGGTTTAGAGCCTCCTTAAAAACATAGAATTTAGATACAGCTGGTGAGCCCATACTAAGGTCACCTAATTGTTCTTATCAGATGCTACATTCCAGCTGTAAATGCTATGCTATAATTTATCATGCTTGTGTAAATCTTATATAACATTTCAGAGAATATATAACTTGTAACCTTGTTGGTTTGGGGGCTCTGGTTTCTAATGAGGAACCTAGTCATCTCTATGCCTAGTCGTCTCCTAGTCATCCCTCAACTTTGTTGCATCTTCCTCAAATTCCTTTGGTTCCTAATATAAGTGGACATTTCCCCTACAACACTGATTTCCACTTCGTATGTTAAATGAAGCTTAGATTTCTTATGTCTCAAAAACTAAACTGGGCCATGTGTACTTCAGCAGACAAATATATGCAAAACGTTTTCCACACTGAGTTTAAGGTAATCTTGGTGGGCAATATATATACAATGTCACCCTGAAGAACACAAATGTATCTATTTCTGTTGAGAAGTATTATTATTATTATTATTATTTACTTTAACAGTTTATATTATTGAGATTTATTTCTCATTCCTTATGAAGAAGAAGACATTTCTAAAGATGTGGTCAAAAGTATTGGACCCCACCACTTTTCCCCAGAGAACTTCCTATAAAATGAATTGAAACAAGTAGGATAGCAATAGCAATAGCACTTAGACTGATACACAGTTTCACAGTATTTTACAGCCCTCTCTAAGTGGTTTACAGAGTCAGCATATTGCCCCCAACAATCTGCATCCTCATTTTACCAACCTTGGAAGGATGGAAGGCTGAATCAACCTTGAGCCAGTGAGAATTGAACTGCCAAACTGCTGGCAGCCAACAGCCAACAGCCAGCAGCCAGCAGCCAGCAGAAGTAGCCTGCAGTACTGCATTCTAACCACTGTGCCACCATGGATGCACCATTCTTTATTTTATAGTCCAAACAGCAGGCATTTTGGTTTTGATGTATGATGACATAGTTTTGTAAATAATAAAACAGATTAAAATGGCATGGACATAATTAAAATGCATCATTGGGTTTTAATGATCTCTCAAGCAGACTGCTTACAATAATTAATGTCACAGGTATCTTCAATCTCATAATCAGTTGCTCAACCTATTTCAATGAAGAAAAGTATTTATATAAGCATTTTATGTCATTGTGTGCAGCACAGATATGGACAAGAGAAAGAAAACTAGCGTTGCCTGAGGGGGAAAGGAAGAATAACAGAATAAGAGAGTTGAAAGGGACCTTGAAGGTCTTCTAGTCCAACCCCCTGCATAGGCAGGAAACCCTATACCATTTCAGACAAATGGTTATCCAATCTTTTCTTTAAAATCTCTAGTATTGGAGCATGCACAATTTCTGGAGGCAAATTGTTCCACTGATTAATTGTTCTAATTGTCAGTAAATTTTCCTTAGTTTTAGTTTGTAGCTCTCCATTGTATAAACAAACAAACAAATAAGTAATACATTTAATCTATATCTGTAAAAGAGAGGTGGGGTGCGGATGTGTGTTTTTATGTGCATTATACAGATTTTTCAGTTCTGCACCAATCTACCTCAAACTTGCCAGATAGGTAGAAAAGTGTAGTAAGAAAAGCACTGTCAGGGTCTCCAAAGGGTAGATGTCCTTTTTGACCCCTTTTTGGGGGGGCAAAGAGGACACTCTATAACGAAGAAGCAGCAACTCTCTACTGAGCGCGTGCAGTTTTACCTCTCTCTATTGAGCGTGTGCAGTTTTCAAACTGAGGCACCATATTCAAACCTCTGAGATGCCATGTTTTTATACATATAAATTCCAGATTTGCCAATGATGTGGGAGGGGCGCAGGGGCTTAAGAAGGCCTGCAAACGGCTGCGGCCCAGTGCCCGTCAAGCCATGGCTGCCTTTCCTCAGAGCTGGCCTGCCCTTGGCCTAGAGCCCGGCCTGCCCTTGGCCTAGACATGTGGGAGGGGGTGCCAGGGGCTTCAAAAGGCCCGCAAATGCTGTGGCACAAATATACTTCTTTTTTAAAAAAAACGAGCAAGGCCAGGTAAGAAGCTAGTCTAATTATAAAAGCCATTACTGATAGCAGTTTTGTGATGGATGCTGTGGAAACAGACCACTATGCCAACTATAGAGTTTTGATTTGTAAATACATAATTAGGGAAGCCAGTAATAATTGTGGAATGGATGCTGTGAAAACATACCACTATATTAATTATGCTGCAATAGCGTTAAAATACAACTGGCAATAGATTACCTACACAAAGCAACAGTTCAGTGCTACTTCTGACACTAGCCACTATTAATATATAGGATCACTCAGAGGAATCACTATGTAACCTCCTTGTGCTAAGAATAAGTAAATACAATTCACTCCCAAAGGCATCCACCTAACAACACCATCAAAATATCTGCTATTCTTTTCGGGTTAAATGTTACATCACATCAGTTGGATTTGAAAGTCTCTCCTGTGAAACACCATTCCTAAATCATATGATGTGTAAAGGTAAAAGTAAAGGATCCCCTCACACATGCATGCTACTCGGTTCCCAACTCTAGGGGACGGTGCTCATCTCCGTTTCAAAGTCGAAGAGCCAGTGCTGTCCGAAGACATCTCTGTGGTCATGTGGCCGGCATGACTAGATGCCGAAGGCGCACAGAATGCTGTTCCCTTCCCACCAAAGGGGGTCCCTATTTTTCTACTTGCATTTTTACATGCTTTCGAACTGCTAGGTTGGCAGAAGCTGCGACAAGGAACGGGAGCTCACTCCGTTACGGGCACTAGGGATTCAAACCACCAAACTGCCAACCTTTCTGATCGACAAGCTCAGTGTCTTAGCCACTGAGCCACCACGTTCCTATATGAAGTGTACTACTATTCTAATATAAATATGTAAAACAATGTACAGAAGGGCAAGACTATTGAGGGATCTGAGATAAGTAATTATTTTTAAAATACAGGTAGTCCTCATTCAGCAACCACAATTGGGCCCAAGCAATTTGGTCACCAAGTGAAGCAGTCATTAAATGAAACCAAGGCTGTCCTTATTATCTTACTTCAGCTTTCTTTTGCTTTATAGACTTGCAAAAGTAGTAAATCGGAAGATGGATCACAAAGTTACTGTGACATTACTGTCACGATGAAGATTCCTATATTATGCTGATTTATAATCCGAGCCATTCCCCTTTTAAATGTGCACTCCAGATATTTTTTTGAAATTATAATTGATATAAAACTAAACATCCATGCATTGTAGAAAAAAAATTCAACAACTATGTACTAATGTTTCTTTCTTTCTTTCTTTTTTCAAATTAGAACAGAAATGAAAATGTATGGAAATGCTAATACTAATTAACAGCTTGGGACAATTAAAAATAATTACCTATTTCTCTCAATTTCCTATTTTATATAACCAATTGTTTTCTTGGTACAGAAAATAATTTCATTTTTATGAGAGGACCCACACTGAACTCTAAATATATATACTCCCCTCCCCCCATTCAGATAATGTTTAGGATCATCTGGTTTGTATTTAGCATTCTTATGAGTCATTTTACTTTTATAGGAACATTGTGCTATAGAAAACTGCTTCTAATAATTTAACTTTTAAAACCAACCACTGAATCATGGATTACCTAAGGAAACTACAGTTGGAGGGGAAAATAGACCCCTGATGTTGCATACTGTTGCCTTGTGAAATGAAGATAACAGTGCAGACGTTTTTAATCCATGTATAATCACGTTTTCCATCTTCTTCTATAGCCTTCCTCAACCTAGTACCTTCCAGATGTGTTGACTAGAATGCCGGGATTAGGGAAGCTGAACAGATTCATTCCAAGAATACCAGGTTGATATTCATGTCGTTTTTCCCAATTCATGCTTATATTTTAGAATAGGAAGATGAGTTTTAAAATACCATACTTTCCCTTCTTGCTGTCATATAATTTGGACCAAACAAAATTGTTCTATTTGTCCATCTTCTTCGGTACTTTTCTAAATGCATTTCCTGAGAGTGAAGTCATTTTTTAAAAAATAAAACAAAACATCCACTCAAAGAAAAGAAACTATCCCTTGATTGGGACTTAAAGAGTTTTCAATGTTCACATGTGATTTATATTTAAAAAATGCACTGAGTAACCCATCAAATTCCCACAGAGTCCTGGAGTACAAATTTATTTCAAAGTACAACTTTCAAGTAGACAGTTAGAGAAGATGATTCATGATTTAATCACCATTTGAGGCAAAATTGGCCAATTCCACTTTGAAAAGGAAGCATTTTCGGGGCAATTGGTGCCAATGACATGAAGCATCTTGGAAAGTTGACCTGAAATTGCCTCTGCGGAAGGTGAAATACATTTTAAAATTTGTTTTAATCAGTGATAGGACTCAATTTTTTTTACTACCAGTTCTGTGGGCGTGGCTTGGTGGGCATGGCTATATGGTCATGTGCTAGGTGGGCCGCCGCACACACACCCCGTGCCCCGTTTTTTGCCTAGAAACTACCCTGAAGCCTCCTGGTAGCCAAATAAGGGTGTGGGAGGGTAGTGCCACTCCCCCCGGTCTAGAAAACCTCTCTGAACTGTCCTGGCAGCCAAATAAGGGCGCATGGAGACTCCTGGAAGAGGAGGGGCCAATCAGAGGTGGTATTAGCCGGTTCTCCGAACCAAATGAAATTATCGCTACTGGTTCTCCCAAATCTGTCTGAACTGGCTGAATACAACCTCTGATTTTAACTACAAATTTTAGATCATACATGGAACAATCTGTTTCAGACAAATGCAGGAGATGGGCTGAGAATCAGGAGGGAGCTGGAAAACCTTTGCCTTGGACCTTCCAGAGCAAAATGGGCTGGGTTCTACATCAAAGACATCCACAGAAGGTAGGAAGAATTTCTTTAGAAGCCAAGACTATCAACTGACCACTCTTATCCTCCAATATAATTTCTCAGGCTGACTGGTGCTATCCCAGATGTCAGCCCCTTGTAGCTTGCTGGATAGAAACACAGAAAATTGACAACAGAAAATGACTCAGTGGTCCATCCACTGTGTCCTTTGAGTTTTTTCTTTTTTCCTTTTTAATCCCTCTGCTAAACAACTAATTCCCACAACACTGTTAAATTATTTACTAAGATTGTATTACTATTATTCTTCTCATCCAATATAGAATCCTTCCTAGAACCTCTCTCTTCCCACTTACAACTATGACCGCGTTGCTTGTATCTTTATAATTTATATTGTTTTATTTGCTTCGTAGTATGATTTGATTGCTTAGTAGTAACCTATGACTATCCCTAAGTGTTGCATCTTATGATTCTTGATGAATGTATTTTATTTTTTTCTTTATGCACACTGAGAGCATATGCACCAAAGACGAATTCCTCGTGTGTCCAATCACACTTGGCCAATAAAGAATTCTAGTCTAGTCTATTCTAATTAATTTAGTATTTTAAATTATATTTTATTTGTTTTTTTAATTTTTATTTATTGATCAAATTTTGCTCAGACGAGAGACATGTCTTTATCCAAAGCATGCTTAAACTCAGTTAAAGTCATCTGTGTGGCTATACTTCTTTAAAAAAAAAAAAGAATTTGTAATGACCGCTGTGAAGAGAATGTCTGCTTTTATGGATGTGCTGACAGTGAGGATACTATGACCAGCCACTATGCCAGCTTCCTCATTCACACTACATTCCCAAAAGCAGAATCAAATTAATTCATTTGACACCACTTATACTTCTAGGATTTTCTTTTAATGGTATATTCCAGCTGCAGCTGCTTTGTCTAGTTGGGTCATGAAGAAAAAACACCATCATGGTTAATCAATGATGCTGAGTCATCTGGATTCAGTGATATATTACTACTACTACTACTACTACTACTACTACTACTACTACTAATAATAATAATAATAATAATAATAATAATAATAATAATAATAATAATCTTCAGGAACCTTTTGTAGGCACTCCAATCCAGTTGAGGTAGCGAGTTAATTTCTTAGATACATAAGTCTTGCCTCTTGCAGGAAGACCAATCATTACAATCAGAGTTGGCGAGTTAGTCATATAAGAGGCCCATGCTATAAAAAAAGGGAGAAACAAATAATAGTTTCTAAAAGTTGAAAAATAAAAAAAAACATACTTGAAAATTTTCACATTCGATTTTCTGTCCATACTTCAGGATATTATGTTCCTTTTCCAGAATCAATCAATGGACTGTGGCCATTATGGTCTCCAATGGTTGCTAATTAATATGGCAAATAAAAATAGCCAACAACAAAAGGCTTCAAATTGGATATAATATCTTTCCTTGAAATATTTTCCAATTAAAGAAAAATGTTTTTCAAACGTGAATGGAAAAGGATAACATATCTCCTGAAAAAAACTGAACTAGTATTTTATTTCCCTTCAGTATGCTGATGTTAAACTAACTTTCGTTACAGAGAAATATATAATTTACATTAAGACACTGTTGTACATTACTCATAGACCTTTTGCAAGAGTGTGGCCATATAAATGTGATTGATAAATGAATAAAATAAAGGAAATGCTATAGGTTTATAGGGCAGTGTGATGTCTGTGGTTAAGACAAGAATAGATAAGTAGTTACCACTTTGGTGGGAAGGTAACAATGCTCCGTGATGTTATGCTGGCCATATAACAACGGAAAGTCTTCAGATAGGACTGGCTCAACGGCCTTTGACACCGAGATGAGCACCACCCTTCTACAGTTGGAAATGGCTAGTGGAGTAAATCCACAGGGGCCTTTTTAAAAATTTAGTTTACACTTTCATAAACACAAGGAGAGAGATAATGGTTAGTGTTGTGGAAAATTTTACATTTTCTTGCTTTTTATTTCTTACCCTTTACTGTGCTTTGCATAATGTTGCTTAACCCAAAATGAAGTAATGTGATGGTATGTGCGTATGTAAAAGATGCTTGCGACTTTCAATATTTATTTATTTATTTTATTTTTATTAGATTTTTATTAGATTTATACCCCGCCTCACTTCCCCGGTCAGGGGGAACTCGAGGTGGCTAACAACATTTAAAATACAATATTATACAATAAATCTAAACCAGCAATCAACACATTAAAAAAAGGGGGGCACATCAGTTCCAGGCCATCTGAAAGAGCCAAGTCTTTGTGGCTTTAGGAAGGCCAACAAGGTGGGGATGGTCCTGATCTCTGCAGGGAACTGATTCCAGAGGGTTGGTGCTGCCACAGAGAAGGCCTTAGCATGAGGGCCTGCCAGGCGACATTGTTTGGCTAGCGGGACCCATAGTAAGCCAACTCTGTGGGATCTAACTGGGCACTGGGAGGCATAAGGTAGCAGAAGGTGGTCTCGAAGGTACCCCGCTCCTAAGCCATGGAGGGCTTTAAAAGTTGTTCCTAGCACCTTGAATTGCACTCGGAAGACCACTGGAAGCCAATGCAGCTCGCGGAGGATAGGTGTTATGTGGGTGTACTGAGGTACACCGTCAATCACTCATGCGGCCGCATTTTGGACCAGTTGAAATTTCTGAATGCTCTTCAAGGGCAGCCCCATGTAGAGCGCATTATAGTAGTTCAATCGAGAGGTGAAAGGGCATGAGTGACCCTAAGAAGAGCCTCATGGTCCAGAAAGGGGTGCAACTGGTGCAACAGGAAAACCTGTGCATAGGCACCCCTGGCCACAGCTGATAGATGGTGGTCTAATTGTAGCTGTTGATCCAGGAGTACCCCCAAATTGCACACCTGTTCTGAGGGGCAATACAGCCACTCGGTCTTGTCAGGGTTGAGCCTGAGATTGTTGGTCCCCATCCAGACCTTTACATCCTCCAGACACTGGGACATCACCCATATAAATTTGATAAGTAAAGAAACTACCTTGGACTTGATGAGTCCACGACTGTAATGCCAGATCTGAGTATTCTTGCCATTTTGTGGCAACAAACATACTGATGTAGCTCTTCCATCCATTAAAGTCCCAGCAACTGTCAAGTACTTTTCTTGGGATCTGTTCTTTATTCTGAAGTACACCGCTGGCTGAAATAGAAAGCATAATTCATGAAGAAACTTGAATCCATATGATAAAACTTGTATGGACAGAACATTTCCTCTAATAGTACAGATAGTCTTTGACTTACAATGATTTGTTTAATTAGTTTGAAGTTATGACAGTGCTGAAAAAATGATTTATGACCTGTCTTCGAAGTCACAACTGTCACACCTCCACTGTTGTCATAAGATCGCAATTTGGGTGGTTAGTAACCAGTTCATATTTACAATCGTTGCAGTTTCCTGTGGTCATGTGATCAACATAGATCACAACACCTTACCAGCGGACCTCCCAGCAAGCAACCTCAATGGGGAATCTGGCAGAGAAGATAGCAAATTCTAAGCATGTGATTTTTCATTTAACAACTGTTGCAAATAGGATTGTAAAAATAAGTGTGCTCTCTTTTAATGACAAAATTTTCTGATCCCAATTGTGGTCTCAAGTTGAAGACCATTTGTAGATTCATATTCAAATTTCATAAATATGAATAAATGGGATGCAATGGGTAAAGCATTGGATTAGTACCAGTATTTCAACAGCATTATGAGCAACGGGTAGGCTCCATGATTGTTAGGAACTATTTCAATTCATTTTGATAGTTATTCAGAATTTCTAAAGAAGTAGCAGCAAACTGAGTACAAAGAGTGATATTTGGGATTAAACTAGATAAGTAATTTGGCTGTTAAGGTTAGTGGTTAAGGGTTAGGGTTAGAAAGCAGGAGACTGAGTTCTAGTCCTGTCTAAGGCAAGAAAGCTGGCTGGGCGACTGGGTCAGTCACGTTCTCTCAGCTCACAATGTCAGATTTGGGTGTCAAGCCAATTTGTCAATTCCAGTCACAACCAATGTGCCAATACTTGCTTCGTCTGAAAAAAAGTGGACTTGTAGGAAAAAAATGTGGGAAGAAGAATTTGGAGTCACACTGTTTTGCTGACTGAAACCTGGGATACCAAACTTTAGTTATACATCAATCAATCTCTAATATAGTCTGTATTTTATCATAGTACTACTACTAAACAATACTAGGGAAGAACAATACTGAAACATTTTTTATTTGATTTCATGCTTCTAAGTGTATGTAAAGTTATAGTGTTAGGCTTTGTAGATAGATTTGTGTATTTCTAGCCTTAAAATGGCAAGAGCTCACTTTACTAATTTTCAGTGGTTCTCATCTAAAAACTTCAAATTTCTACTTTGGGTTTAGTGGGGGGACATCACCTTTACTCTAGTACCTGCTTTATGGGACGAAGAGAGCCAATTGTTTTCCATCCACTAAACTCTCTCCAGTTTGTAATCTTGCTTGATTCAAGAAGAAACTGTTTCCCCAAGAAATTGCAGCCTTCATAAGCAATCCATCTGTTTCAAAATGGGATATATATTCATTACAATAAACAAAAAGTTCCAGAAACAAGAAACACAAAACAACTTAAACATTCTAGCTTTTGTTCATATTTTACTATGGCAGCGATTTATACAGAATGTGAAAGTTTTATCTCTCTAATTACATATAGTCCTCAACTTACAGTCGTTCGTTTAGTGACCATTCACTGAAAAAAGTGATTTATAACTGTTTTTTCACACTTATGACTTGCTGTATCCCCTTGGTCACATGATCAAAATTCAAACTTGGCAGCAGGTTCATATTTATGACAGTTGCTGTGTCCTGAGGTCATGTGATCACTTTCTGTGACCTCCTGACAGGGAAAGCCAAAGCGAAGCCAGATTCACTTAACAACTGTGTTATTAACGTAACTGTGTCAAGTAAGGACTTTTCAAACAATACAAAAATGGGGCAAAAGCTTATCTATTGCAAGAAAGGTCGTAAAATTGGGCAAAATTCACTTAACAAATTTCTTGCTAGCAAAATAAATTTTGGGCTCAATTGTGGTTGTTATTTGAGGGCTATCTGCAGTTGTTTGTTTATTTTTACAGCTGTTTTGACAAGCTTCCCTACTTGGGAAAGCTTGTTGAGAGGAAAACGTATTGGCAAAGATACCATTTAACACTGAAACTTTTCTTCCATATTTAATTCTAAAGAAAATCATTTAGAAAATTCTAGACTCTAGATTTCTTAAATGTATCCAAGCCATGCCTATGGTCATGATTAGTTACATAAGAAGCCTCATGTTACAAAAGGCATATCAATAATTCACTTAATACTTTTAAATATTTTTAAGCGAAGTGCTTGTCTATAGCAGTATGAGACCATATACTTAGAATCAGCATATTTGTATAGTGTTGTACAATCTTTTGTGAGAGTTAAAATACTGTAATATATTTTTGTGCAACTGTCATATCTACCTTTACATACAGGGGTGGGTTCCTACCGGTTCACTGGTTAGCCGCTTCGTGGGCGCACTTTCCGAACGGCTGTCAAAAGCGCGCTGCGCGCGATCGACTCAGAAATCTTGGTGCGGTTCTGCAAGCACTCTGACAGAACAGCTGCGCGGCGGATATCCGCAGAATCACCCTGCTGGGCAAAATGCGGGACCCGCATGCCCCACTTTTGGCCTGGAGGGCTTTTTGCAGCACCCGGCTGGCCAGAAAAGGCTGCAGGTGGCCCGTGTGCCCTGTTTTCAGCTTCAACAGTCTCCTGCAACACCCTGCCAGCAAAAACAGGGCATGTGGGAAGCGGGCAGCCCCACATAGCCTGTTTTTGGTCTGGACAGCCTCTTGTAGTACCCTGCGGCCAAAACAGCCAGCAGGGTGCTATAGGAGGGTGTCTAGGCTAAAAATGGGACGTGGGTTCGGGTGGGGGCCCTCTGTGGCCTGTTTTCACTAGCAGGCACCAAGGGCTGGTCCTTTGCTATTTCAGCCAGCCTCATGAGCCAGATATAAGCACCCCACGGGCCAGGTGTGCTCGACAAGCCTTGAATTTGACACCCCTGGTCTACATAGGTATATTACATACATATTTGCCATATATTAAAACAACCCATATATTAGTAAAATATTGAAGTAGCAGGTTGACAATTGTTTCAAAAAGAAAAATATACTGTAAATATAAAATCTGTGTTTGGAAAAACAAAACAGATAAGACGAAAATTAAGTACAAAGTAACAGAAGTAGAAAATAATGTGGTTTAGGGACAGAAGAAATCTCACTGGCAGGAATACTGAGGTACTTATGTGCTGATTGTAAAGGAATAAGAAAACCTTAGTTGACTGGAAATACTGCTACTATGAACAAGTAAAGCTGTTTGATCAAAAGCCTATGTGCAGCCAATCTAAACATTGCTTATTAATGTATAATTGACATATAAATTAATTTAGAAATAAACATCTTGATTTTCAGGAGGAATTTTATGTGAAAATCCAAAGGACACTAAAGGAGAATTGGGTTCCTTCTCTAAGTAAGGACTTACATATTTCCAACCAGCTACGCTATATCTACTTATTTACAAAGCTGATAAAGGTAACCAAGTAATAGGGATGTACAAATTCACTGATGTGGCAATGTAACAAATCCCACTGAAAAATTGTTCAAGGGACAGATTCCCAGGATTTCCCCCTAATGTCCATGCCCATGACACATCAACTTCTTTTAGCTTGGAGAAGTTACTTCCTGGCATTGTCAAACTGTCTCAAAAGAGCATTATTGAATTAGGAATTTTGCATAGCTATTAAAAGTAATATTTTAAATTCAGTATTTGTATGCCTAATCCTAATATTTAATAGGCTAATAAGAGTTTTAAAAATAAAATGTGGACCTCTTTTCCTAAGGAAAAGATTTGCTAAATTCAGCAAATACTGGGTTTAAAGAGAAAAATGTTCTTTTTTTTTTAAATAAATTTTTGCAAAATTCTCCTATTTTTTAATATAATCCAGTCCTTTATCCATACCATAGCGGCAGCTTGATAATATAATTCCCAGTCAGGCAGCCCAAAGCCACCTCTTTCCCTAGCCTCTTGCATCATTTTTAGTTTTACCCTGGGCTTCTTCCCCTGCCAAATGAATCTGGAGAT
>JANHGC010007818.1:14856-24961 GCA_027560395.1 Boaedon fuliginosus
CCGCTTCGTCTATCCTCCCGATAGACTTTGGGTCTCTTAAGGACCCTCGGGTCGGCAGTTCTGGGGCAGGGTCTTCAGGAGCGAATTCCCCGCAACCAGTAGCACCGGAAGTGGCCCCGGAAGTCCCCCCAGCCATCTTTTCTTAAAGTTGCGGAGGTGGTTGAGAAACACTAATCTAGATTTTAAAAACGGCAAAAGTAAAATAAAACCCTGTGAGAGAGTCAAATAAAACAAGAATTGCTTGAAAATCCTGATAAAGAGCTTGCAACATGTATAGCATATTTCTTGAAAGTCAAGGATGAAAAATAGCATTTTAAGCAAATTCGGAACCCAGATTTGCTTAACAGCTATATGATTCTGCAGTGATTCACTTAACAGCTGTGACAAAAACAGTCATGACATGGGATACAAATCACTTAAGAACTGCCTGGGTTTACCAATGGAAATGTTGGGCTCGATTGTGGTCATAAATCAAGGGCTACCTGTGTATCTATTGTGTGATTGAACTCTCAGCCGCATGTTCCGTTTTATCTTTTACTTTACTATCAAATGATTGGCCTTCTGCAGTAAAGAGCTGACTTTCTCAGAATCTAATAACATACTTTTAGGATCTATTGCTTTTCCATTTTCTTTTTGTTACAAATACTGTTTTTAGCCCTTCTGGAGTGTACATAAACTTGCACAAACAGCTATCAAGAATTGAGAGAGGCAACCTGCCTCCAGCGCATGGAATGAATGCAATAGCAAGAGCTCTTCATTTCACTCTGCTTCTAGTCTATTTCCATGAATTCATCTGAACTGTTCATGAGCCAGAAACACAGGATGTCAGCGTTCCAAAGAACCTTCCCCATATCCATTCACCCCTCAGAGACAAAAGTTCATCGAAGTAAGAATTTATATAGGGAAGTCATGTTGGCACATCTGGGGTGGGTGTGCCGTGTGCGTCACCTATCCGGGCTGTGGGCCACCAGTTTGGCACCCCTGCTAGACTCATCCCCATGTATTAGAAATGATGACCATATCAAGTCACAATACCAAAAGCCATACATACATTTTAGGCACCTTTAATGCAAATGCAAGCCAAGGAGAAACAAATCATCCTGAAGACAGGTATCCAATTATCAAATCAACACATCTGTGTTACCTCTAGACAAAAATGCTGCAGTCCATTTTATCCCAAGAGTCTATTGATCAAACAACCTCTCTGGTTATGCTTTGCTCTCTCTTCCATATCACACAGATACTTTGAATGAAGGAAAATAAAAGAGAAAGAGATGAGCAAGGTAGGAAAACACATTTTTTTTTTACCTCCTGGTGTCTCCAACATATCCACGTTTCTTGCAGATGAGCAACTGCAGAAATCCAGATGAAACCTTTGGCATCTTAAAAAAAATAGATAACATTATTTGAGAAATGTTTATTATTTCAATTAAAAGTTGCAAGAAGGACTTTTAAAACTGCTCAAAGGTCAATGTTTTAGTGTGCTCTGCTGGTGCTCTGCTGCAGAGAAGTTTGAGTTGCATTTTTTAGGTATTTATGTCCCACCATGCATCCCAACCCCACTGCCATCTGCAATTAGGAAGTTTGGTTTGCAGTAGCAATGTTTGTTCCTAAATTCAGGAATAGGTTGCCAACAATGTCATTTTGCTTTTGTTATCTGAGGTAGCCAGAGGAAGGCTGACAGCGCAAGCACACATTTGCCAGTTGTAGTCCTAGAAATGGTAAAATCTCACTTAAGTCTTCCCCAGCCTGAAAGCAGGAATAGGATGTGAGTCCTAGTGTCAACTTTAGAAGTCATTTTTCTTAGGAGTTTCCAAACTGCCACATTTTAGTGCCTGGGAAATTGGGAGGGGGGAGTTTAGAGAAAGGTGAAAGTTTAGACATAACAACATTCTTCTTCTGAGTCAAGGCCATCCCATCCTACACCTGCGATAGGAGTGGTTGAAGGAGTGTCTCCAGTTGGAATGACTAGTGATTGGACTATGTGACGGACTGATGGTTACAGGGGATGGGTTTTGGATTTTCAGCTATGAAGGGAAAACCCGGAACTCTCATGAGGGGATGAGTCTAGCAGGGGTGCCAAACTGGTGGCCCACAGCCCGGATAGGTGACGCACACGGCACACCCACCCCGCTCCCTCAAGGGGGAAAACCTCATGATACGTCACATGCTGGCAACTTGATGCCACAAGTTTGACACCCGTGGTCTAAGCCATCATTGTCTGACACTATATGTCAACGCCACATCTAGAGGAAGGAGGGTTCTCTCTCACTACTCAATCCAACTCTTGTTAGACCAGAATGTAACCCATTCATACAGGAAGGCACAGATTCCTGCAGGAAATGGATAGGTGAAGATTCTTCTAACTCGTCAGCTGTATGCATCAACTGGTGGATGACCTACTGGTATCCCATCATTATAGGCAGGAAGAGCAGAAAACCAGATGCCTTTAGAAAAAGGGGAACAATCCAACTGAAGCATCTCTTTCCTTGCATCTTTTATAAGTAACTAGCTTCTTACCCAGCCTTGCTCGGTTTTTTTTTTTAAAAGAAGTATATTTGTGCCACAGCATTTGTGGGCCTTCTGAAGCCCGTGGCACCCCCTCCCACATCTCTGGACCAAGGGCAGGCTGGGCTCTAGGCCAAGGGTATGCCAGCTCTGAGGAAAGGCAGCCAGGGCTTGACCGGGGCACTGGGCCACAGCTGTTTGCAGCCCTTCTTAAGCCCCGGGCACCCTCTCTCACATCATAGGCAACCTTACTTGGCAGAGTGGGCTGCTCCATGTGTCTTGGGCCCGTCGCCACTGGGGCAAATCTGGAATTTATATGTATATTTATATGTAAATATATTTGCATATATTTATATGCACCTCAGAGGTTTGAATATGGTGCCTCAGTCAGTTTGAAAACTGCACACGCTCAGTAGAGGGAAGTAAAATGCACATGCTCAGTGAAGACTTGTTGCTTGTTCGTTAAGAGTGTCCTCTTTGCCCACCCAAAAGGCGGTTAAAAAGACCACCTACCCTTTGGAGACCACGACAGTGCTTTTCTTACTACGCTTTTGGTGCATAACTGAAAGTTTGTATAGGGCACATACAAAAAAACATCCGCACCCCACCTCTCTTTTATAGATATAGATAGGGGGTTTAAAAAAAAAGAGGTGCCAATGGGAAATGTTTTCTTTTTCCCCCTTTGTTTATAGTCCCAGAACAATTAGATGTTTTATTATTATTCATAGCTTTAGGAAAGATATGAATAATAAATTAATAATAATTTGTGGAAACAAAAAAAAATAGCAATGTGGTGCCTAGTAGGGTAATATCCAGTTTTCTTTGCATACCAAATCTGGATCTCCATGAAATTCTTCTCTATGTTTATTTGTTGAAAGAACAAATTCAATACTTGCTCCACAGGACTCTTCATTCAAGGACTTGAAGGTAGCTAGATACTGGCTCACATTTCTGAAAGTTACAGGCAAAAGTATCAAATGCTCTTGATTGTACATATTAAATATATATTTCTTGAACAGATGGCACTTTAAAAACATGGTTCAGGACTCTTCAGAGGACTTTATACATTATTCTAGGTAGTATGTTATTGAATATTTCAACCCATTACTGCACATCCATTCATTCACGACTGTTCACTTACCACAGATCCAGCAAATTACCTGCTAATAGCCATTAGACTAATATATTTTCTTAATCCAATTAACTTGTCATTCCGAACCCTGTAATAATTGTTCTTCTCTCCCTTTTATACACTTTTCCTTTCCCCATGCTAATACTGCTTCCAAAGTAGTGAGAAATATCTTCAGTCATTAGTGAGATAATTTTACCAGTGAGGCACATCCTATTCCTATATATGTGTACTTATGGTATTTTTTTATACAGAAGATTACAAAAGAATGTGGTTGTTGAAACAATAATCATCATGATTTAGACATGGAGTAATCAGCTTAGAGGTCAGAATAAGAAGAGAAAGAAATAGAGCAATCAATGAAGGACTGAGAAGAAAATTCTCCTTGTTCCTACGGCCAACAGTAAGAATAAGAAGCGATCTAAATTTTTATTTAAGTAATGAAAGCTTTGGGAATCATAAAGTTGAAAAAGATCTTTGGGGTCTTCTGGTCCAACCCCAGGAATCCTCATACCCAGTGGTGAGATTCAAATTTTTTTACTACCGGTTCTGTGGGTGTGGCTTGGTGGGCGTGGCTGTGCAGTCATGTGACTGGGTGGGCTGCCACACATACCTCTGCCCTGTTTTTTTGCCTAGGAAGCCACCCTAAAGCCTCCTGGCAGCCAAATAGGGGTATGGGTGTGACGCCACACCCCCTGTGCCCCGTTTTTGGCCTAGAAAACCTCCTTGAAGCATCCTGGCAGCCAAATAGGGGTGTGTGGAGACTACTGGAAAGGGCGGGGTGGGGCCAACCAGAGGTGGTATTTGCCGGTTCTCTGAACCAATCAAAATTATTGCTACTGGTTCTCCCAAACCTGTCAGAACTGGCTGAATACGACCTCTGCTCATACCATCCCAGAAAAATTGCTGTCCATTCTTTTCTTGAAATTCTCCACTGTTAGAGGAACCATGACTTAGGAGCAGGTTACTTTCGAGACTGCATGCTGCTACCGCATGCCTCCCAGCGCCCAGTTAGAGCCCACAGATTTGGCTTGCTACAGGTCCCGTCAGCTAAACAATGTTGGCTGGTGGGCCCCCATGCTAAAGCCTTCTCTGTGGCAGTGCCGGTCCTCTAGAACCAACTCCCGGTGGAGATTCGAACTATTCCCAATTTATTGGCCTTTCGCAGAGCCACCAAGACCTGGCTCTGTAAGCAGGCCTGGGATTGACGTTACTCTCCCCCCTCCCCCTTGGCCTTTTTTGTTTCTTCCCTTTCCCCTGGTTTCCCGATGTGTGACTGTTGTATGAATGGTTATTGTAATTTTATTATATTATATTGTATATTGCGGTTTTATTAATTGTTGTGGGCCGCCTCGAGTTCCCCTTGGGGAAGGGAGGCGGGATATAAATCTAAACAAATAAATAAATAAATAAATGAGGCAGACTATTTCACCGCTTAATAGTTTTCACAATCAGGAAATTTCTCCTTATCTCAACTGTCGATCTCCCTCTTCTACCTATTGATTCTAGTCTGACCTTTGGATGCCATGGAAGATAAATCCAAATCTTGTGCTCTGTAACATCCCTTCAAGTAGTGGAAGACTGCTATCATGGGAAATGAATTCAAGATCGAGTCTGAGTTGGTCACTGGGATCGGAGATTTAGTCTTCAGAGTTTTCGGACTCATACTGGAACCCATCCTCAGGAAACTTCTCTCTACTGGAATGTGTGCTTTGGGCTATTCTATGCATTGTGTTTATGTGATGTTTAAAGTATCCAGGGGTGTCTTCAGAGCAATATTTGGGGATGGAAGCCAGGATCCAGAGCAAAACAACAAGAAGGAATGCAAATGCAAAAGGATAATCTGTCATATGTGGGAGTAAGTAAACTACCCCATAATCGTATAGGAAAGGAAGAATGTCTATAATATTATTTAAGTAAAGCGCCTAAAATTAAGTCCCTGAACCACAAAACGCAGGTTCTTATCAATTCCTCTTTTTCAAACTAAAGTTCCTTCTAAATTGTGAACTGACAGAGAAGACTGAAATCTCCACATAATTGTGCTTGGTGTGATATCCTGATATCCACCGAGGTTTATAAAATACCTTTTTGATGTCAGTAGAAATTGCTGACTCTACTACATCAGCTTAAAAGTTCAGCAAGCACCACTGCCTGTCCACTGGTTGTGATTATATCTCCTTGTGTAAGTCCTACAAACAAAATGATCCTTTGTGAGCTGCATATGTATTGGGATAGATTTATGCTCTTTTTTCCCCCCCGAAAAAACTGAAAATTGAGATTTGAAAGGAAAAAATCCAAAAACCTAAAGACCAGAGATCTTTCTGAGCCAAATATCATAACCAGTACAATAAAGGAAACACAAATATAGCAAAACACATTCAAGATTAATTAGCTATCTTCTAAATTTAAAGTTATACTCTTTCCTTTCCTTATTAGTATTCATATTATTATTACATCTGCACATTTACTTTATTTCCTTTCTCCTCAATGAACTTTTCTTCATTTCATTTCTCTAGACTTCCCAGTTTCCTTTGGTACCTTTGTTCTTCCAGACACTTTTCTACTTCTCTTAATCAATTGATCAATTAATCAGTCAATCAATCATTTTGACATCGGTTATAACAAATGAGATTAAACCTGCACAAAAGTATCCAACCATTAATAAAAGACATTAAAATGTACACAATTAATAACTTACCTTTATCATTTTCCTTGTATCTCTCCATCTTTTGTATCATTACATTATTACTATTTTTTTTCTTTATGAAACACTGAGAGCATATGCACCAAAGACAAATTCCTTGTGTGTCCAATCACATTTGGCCAATAAAGAATTCTATCATTCTCTTATTACCAATGTTAACTTTACCAGTTTCCTGCCAATCAATTTTCTAGTTAAATCCTTTCGTTTCTGGAGTCACCTTCTGCTCATCCATTCATTTTAATTTGGAAAGATGTTTTGTATTTGTCCTTTAAAATATGGAAATGGGGGAGAAGCTGAAATTCTTTACAAATCGTACTCCTTGTCTCAGACAATCAATCAATCATTACAATGGATCAATCAATGCAGTTTATCAATACAATCAGAGGAGGTGTATATCCATTGTTTTTCTGTTCTGCTGTTTCTGTGTTTGCTTTAGTTACTCTGTGTACCCAAGAATATGCTTTAGGTAGTATAGATATGGGTAGATGTGGTTACATGTTATGCATATGAATATACATATAAATACATATACAGCTTCCTACATGATTGTAGTTACATACAACAAAAGCTGGTGTTTTAGTGCATCAGGAATTTATCTACAACCCATATTTACATTTTCTCTTCGATGTTTGTGAGTGAAATATGTTTAAACCTAAGTCTTTTATTTTCTCATTGCTTTAATTTGCCCAATACTATATTAACATTGATTGATAGGGATTGTAACATTGTTATTGCCATATCCGCTATAACTGTAAAAAGGTTGGACTCACTGGAGTAATTGGGTGTTTAGCATTTAGGTAGTTATACTTATGGTTAACCATTTATTACATTCAAATTTAATTGCTCATTTAAATTGCACAAAATACCTGCTTTGTTCCAGAGAGAAATGCATTGTATTAAAAATTGCTGTGGGCTTGTTTATATTCTTTTTGACTTTCTCAGACTGCTCGTAAGGTAAAGATCCTCGGATATTCTGCTTCTGGAAGTTACCTAAATTGACTTAGAAACTGGAAAGTATCAAGATAGTAATGGAAGAATGCTTAAGAACAGAGATCGATCTTTGCTTTAGTTTAAACTACAGTATGTTTCAAAGCTCAAGGTATTCTGCCAGTCATGATGATTGAAAGATTGCCCTAAAACAGTGTTATTTAAAATGAGTTCTGATGCACCCTGTGGTTCCCCAACACCCTGTCAATCCTGAGGCCATTTTGAAGCATCTTCAGGGCTGCCACAGTGAGGCTGGATAGAGCTGTGGGAATGGAAAGGGGAAATAGAGATAGCTGGGGACTTTTAGCCAAAATAAAATTCTTCCTCCTGGGAAAATAAACAGACAGACAGACAGACAGACAGACAGACAGACAGACAGACAGACAAAGGATGTTCTCACCAGGTGCTGGAGAGACATGGATTAAAGCCAGCTGGAGTTGGGACTCTGATCTGGTTGGGCCATGTGATGGACTTGTCAACTGGGGAAGGAAAGAAGTTTTATTTCTAATTTGGGTGGGGGAAACTTCAGGTCTTCAGAATCAGGTTTTCACCAGATGTGCCAATATGATATGCCTAATAAATTTGGACTTTGAAGAAAGACTTGGCCTCAGAGACTTTTGTTTTTAAATATAAGTTTTTTAGTTTTAAAAATAAACATTAAAAAAGAAAAGTATTTTTTGTCTGCATTGGTGTGATTCATGCCCCACTTTTCCAGTTCACCATTATTTATAGGTATTTCATGCATTTTCACAAATTAATCATTTATATAGTCTAAAAACTCATTTCCATGTCCCCTAATTTTCTGGAGTTTTTCAAAGTTTTTAATTCATATTCCATAATTGTATCCTCTCAAATCTAAAAATTACTTCTACTCCCCCACCCCTTCTCAGGCTCTGGACCTGCCTGCGGATTCTGCAGTTTTAGTTGACCTCCTTTAATGCCCAGCTTCTTTTGTAGTAAGTATTTCGACGTTTCAATTTTCTTTTCTGCGAGTGGCACCATTTTAATATCTTTTAGCTCCGGTGTCGTCGCGTTTTCCTCCTGCCTCTTCATCTCCTGCACCTCCTCCTCCAACAATGATAACTCTCCAGGTACCTCTTTCTCCTCTACTGATACGAGCCATCTATCCCAGTCATTTTTAACTCTCCGAAATGAGGCATGTAACTTTTCCGCCTCTTCTTCTAATATCATCCACTTTTCTAGTCGTGGTGACGCCACTCTTCTCCTCAGTCTCTTTTTCTGCCCTTGCTACCATTCCCACCAGCAACTTGCAAGCTCTTTATTTTTTTTGTATATAATCCAATATCAGTCTACCCTCTTTCAAGCCACTTCCAGTCTGTTGCAATCATTCAAATAAATCTGCAAGGTATTTCCAAGGTATTTCCAAAAGAATTTAGTCTCTTCCATGACACAGGGTTCTCTTATATGCGTTTAGCTAATTTATTTGTAACCTACCACCATCAGTCATTATCGTAAAACCAATCCTCTACTCACATCGGGAATCAAACTTTCAGAGTCAAATCAGATCCCTCCAAGAACCACCTCCATGCAGATCTCTGTCTTTCTTTCAAATCTTTCTCCATGGTTGCTCCCAACTTAGTATGGCTAAGCCACTTTTCTTCTTGCCAGTATGGAGCTTAAAAACACGGGGCCAAACACTCCCCTCGGTTCCCGGTTTGCAGTTCTTTTTCCCCTGTCCCTGTTAGACCCCTCTAGGCCCCTGGCAAGTAAGAATTTCGGGGGTTCTCACGGAGCCCCATGAAATCTCGACTGATCCCGCTCGGATGCAGACTACGGCCCCGGCCTCGGAGTCTTGATTGCATTGGATCTGTTACTTGGAATCCTGACAGACTCTTTCAGAGGTCCACAGAATCAAAAGTATTTGCCATCCGATGTTGAAAAATAATACAATTCTATCAAATGATTTTGAGAAAGGGTTGAGGCAGGGTATGCATCAACTTTATTTTTTATTATCGCCAAACTCCAATATAACCCATAGAAACAAAAGTGGTTTGGAGGTTATCCATGGGGGTTGTCAGGACCCCAAGTGGGAAGGGATCCTGAGAGAAAAAAGATTTAAGAAACACTGCCCTCAAAGAACCGTCATAAATGTGGTGGATTCTTACGCAGAGTCACAGGAGTGAGGGGGTCTTTCCCAAGGAACTTAGAGGCAAACAAGTCTGGGATCCTTGGTACGCAGAAAGGTCCAGAAGGGACCTACCATAACCTTTTACAGCAGGGATCTCCAACCTTGGCAACTTTAAGACTTGTGGACTTCAACTCCCATAATTCTGCCGGCTTGAGAATTTTGGGAGCTGAAGTCAAGTCTTAAAGTTGCCACAGTTAAAGAGCCGTGGGATGAAGTGTCAGAGGACACTTCTAGAACTCTGCTGGAAGACAGATTCAAATCTGAATCTGACCAAACACTATTAGGAGTCTATATTAGAATCTACTTAGTGGCAATAAAAGCTGCAAACAGTTCCTACTATGCCGATCTTATTGCGTCCTCAGATTGTTGCCCAGCCACCCTGTTTAGGGTAACTTGTGCTCTCCTGAGACCAGCAGAGACCAAGGAGCCCTTGCAGGGTAGAGCTGAGGAGTTTGTTCAGTTCTTGTCAGACGAAATCGCTCAGATTCGGTCAGACCTTGACTCTGGCTGGACAGAGTCCACTGAGGTGACTGGGGTGGGCCTTAATCCTGAAGAGTTTGTTCCTGTGGCCCCTGATGATGTGGACAAGGTCATAGGTGCGATGAGTGCCACCACTTGTTTATTGGAC
>JANHGC010007819.1:20438-33660 GCA_027560395.1 Boaedon fuliginosus
GTTTAACTGATGGTACCCATAACAGGCCAACTCTGTGGGATCTAACTGGGCACTGGGAGTCCTAAGGTGGCAGAAGGTAGTCTCTAAGGTACACTGCTCCTAAGCCATGAAGGGCTTTAAAAGTTGTCACTAACACCTTAAATTGTACCCGGAAAACTTTTGGGAGCCAGTGCAGTTCACGGAGGACAAGTGTTACATGGGTGCGCCAAGGCGCACCCTTAATCACTCGAGCGCCACATTCTGGACCAATTGAAGCTTCCAAGTGCTCTTCAAGGGCAGCCCCATATAGTGCACATTACAGTAATCTAGTTGAGAGGTGACAAGGGCATGAGTAACTGTAAGAAGAGCCTCCTGGTCCAAGAAGGGGTGCAACTGATACAACAGGCAAACCTGCTGCCAAATAATGGTCCAATTGCAGCTGTGGATCCAAGAGAACTCCCAAGTTCTGCACCCTTTCTGAGGAGAGCAATTCCTCCCCTCCAAGCATTAAAGGTGGACAGTCATAGGACCACGTGGAGGCAATATCCAAACCTACTCAGTCTTGTCAAGGTTGAGTCTGAGCTTGTTGGTCCCCATCCAGATCCTCACAGCCTCCAGGCACCAGGACATCACCTTGACAGCATCACTAGTTTGGCCTGGAGCAAAAATATATAATTGGGTATCATCAGCGTACTGATGGTACCCTACCATGTGCCATCGGATGATCTCACCCAGCAGTTCATGTATATGTTTTATTGATTATATCACAAATCAATAAAATACAACCTATCCTAAGTCTGTGCTGCAGAAATGCTTTGCTTCACAATGGGTAATCTACACATTTATTACCATAGTAGGAACTCTATAGCAACAAACTCATACAATTAAGGCTATGTACTATTATACTGATTACAAGAGAACACATACTAATTAAATATACATTTCCACAACTTAATTTCTTGAATCAAGAATGGGGAAAGTGCAAAACTGATGTGTTGAGTCTATTATTTGAGGAAATGTGGGGAAGGTGGCTCACTGAGAGCCTGCTATTATAGTAGGCAAAAATACTAAAACAATGGATGGCCCAAAGTAGCAACACAAACTCCATCGTAAGAACCAGAGCTAGCCCATAAATCTCAGATAAATCTCTTTATAGCTTTAGCATTTTAATGCCTCAAGCAAGATTACTTCACAATAAAAAAGGTCTCTGTTTACCAATTTTTGGCAAGAGTTTGAGCCAAGGCAGACATGAACAGTTAGAGGCCTAAGTCTAGTTTTACAGTTCATATTATTTTGCAGTTATAATTTATTCCCACAAAAGTCATAATGAAATGATAGCCTTGCAACAACAGTTAAATGATTAATGTTGCTACAAAAAATACAAGATCAATCAAAGTTTCTACGGTATGTTCCAAGTTAGACATTACTTTTATCTTGCTAGCTTTACAAAAGCTTGCATTATTTAGAGAAAACAAAACAGTGCCTTACTTTAGAGGTGACATGAAAATATTATATAGAAATACCAGATGGAGTACATTGCAGATTTTGTGTTGACTTAGGAAGAAGCCTACATCTAATGGATGTTCTTCAAGAATAGCTTCACTTGAAGTGCTCATTATAGGGATAAGATTTGAGACTGCAGAAGCATAAAGGATGGTTGCTAGATCAAACTGTAGCAGACAAGGCTTTAGTCTCATTATAACAAAGAATGGAAGATAGCAGGCATCTGATATTCAGGCCATGTGCAGCCATTAGAAGCCTGAGATCTAAAGGCAAATGGCAAATTTTCAGTAGTACGTTTTTTATTTTTGCAATGTGCTTTTGTTTTGGTTTTTTCCCTAAACCTAAAGAAGGGGGGGAAAAAACAAGGGACTTCTGAGAGGCAAAGCATTCTCCCTTCCACCTTCGTCAAACAATACAAAGCTATAAAAATGGTCAATATTGTGCCACCAAACTGGAGACACTTTGCTGAAGAATTTGAAGGGGAGGCATTACTGGGAAGGCTAAAGGTTTAAGGATAGACATGAGAGCAGTTTGTCTCCTAAAGGCTTTGTTCTGTTTCCTCCCTAAAGGACACAAGTCAGAGTTAGTTTTTAAACACAACCCACCTTCGTTTTAATTTAACAACCAACAAAAGTAAAATGCAGTTCATTTCAAAGTTAATTAAGTCCAGGAAAAGTGCCAAGAATCAGATAACAGTCTAGGATCATTATCAGTAAATGCAAAGAGAGTCCTAGGATGCCAAAATCCACAGAGAGTTGTTTCTCAGAGCAGAAGCACAGAAGCTATAGACTAGGATTCTGATGAGTTGCCCTCTGTGAATTCACAACCACACCTCTTTTATCCCCTCTAGGGTGTACTCCAATTAGTGGTCAGCTTTAGCTTGACCTCGTCCCTTCTGGTGTTGCTGACGCTGCTGTTCCCTCCTCACTAACCATTGGGTCCTGGCATCAGCTAAAGGCTCCTCCCCACTGCTCTCAGACCCAATCAGCTCCTGCTGCCTCGTGGAGCAACCAGCCTCTGTTGACAAAATGTCAGCAGCCAGCTCCTCTTCCTCCAGCATGACCCCTAGCTCTCCCTCAGAGTCAGAGTTGGCTGCTAAATCAGCCACATGCTCCAGAACCATAACAGGCTTCTTATTTTCAGTCTCATTATAAAAATCTAAGCACGTCAAAATAGGGCAAAAAACTTTGCTCTTTTGATGTCACTACCATTTCGGTCATTATGGGCAACTCTTCTAGTGTCCAGACAACTAGTAGCTGAAAGTTTCCCAGGCCTTATTTTAGATATTTAATATTTTTAATTATAATCACCCATTATTTCAGAGGTGGGCAATTCATTTTCCCAAGGGACATAACAAGAAAATGGGACTGTTGTGGAGAGCTAAATCCATAGGGCTGTGAAAGTGCATAGGCATGCATGCATCCCAGTGGTGGGATTCAATTTTAATTACTACCAGTTCTGTGGGCGTGGCTTTGTAGGCATGGCTTTGTGGGCATGGCTATACAGTCATGCGGCTGGATGGGATGCCGTACCCCCCGTGCCCCATTTTTTGCCTGGAAAGCCATCCTGAAGCCTCCTGGCAGCCAAATGGGGACACATGGAGACTCTTGGAAGGGGTGGGGCCAATCAGAGGTGGTATTTGCTGGTTCTCAGAACCAATCAAAATTATCGCTACCGGTTCTCCCAAACCTGTCAGAACTGGCTGAATATCACTTCTGACACATCCACATATGTAATTTTTTTAAAAAATAGGAGTCAACTTCAAAATAAAAGCAACCCATGTGTGCCAGACAGGGCTAGCCAAAGGTCTGGATATGGCCCAAGGGCTAGAAAATGCCCAGATCTGCCTTATTTCATTGATTACCAGGGCATTATTGACAGCATAGATCTCTAGTAATGCCCAATGAAGATAAAAATAGCAAGAAGAAGATAAATCATATTTCTCTTGCCAAAATAAACAAAACAAAAACCCACCTGATTTGTTTGTGACTAAGTCATGCTGTAAAATGGTAGGAAAGATTTAGTTCATAACTCCATCTTCCCAAAGCATAATTCATTGAAATTACAACCAATGGTATAAATGAAAGAAAGTAGCCTTGTATAGAATAGGGTTTATCTATCTATTAAACAAATTTATATAGCACCCATCTCTCACACCCAGATTATGCTATTTATATTTTAATTTTCTGCCAGAATACTTTGATTATCATTTTTATGTCTTACTGAACAGAGCTCAAGGTTTGGTCCATATGTTACATTTACAATCGTTGATTGTTATAAGTAGACACAACTGGTAAGATATTGTACAGCATCGCATAGTCTGTATAATCTGAAAAGTATCCTGAAAAATGCTATCTTCTTAGCTAAGCACTTTTTGAAATCTTTAGTTGTAAGATAATAACCATTCTGGAGCTAGACTGACGTTTATATTGTCTATGCTTTTTTTTTTTCAAATGAACATTTATAATGTATGTGTTTATTATTTTTAAGACTGTTGGCTTTATTGCATGATTTTATTTAAGAACCCTTTTAATATTCTCTTGTAAACTGCTCTGGCTCTTGGATGAGAAAGAGCAATATAGAAATAAAATTGAGAATTGTATCATATTGTATTATATTAGCTTAAATATTCAGGGTTTTTTTTTTTTAAAAAAACCCTCTCATTATAGAAAAAAAGTTTTGTGGCATGGGAAAGTCAACAATAAAATATTTAGGACACCTTTAAAGCAATCTTTTGTTGTGAATAGGCTCCAGACTGGACTGCTCTTACAGCAATATCTATTTTGAGAGCTCAGGGCAAGTGCTTCTAATTTTGCTCATGATTATAGGAACTGGGGCAATACTGTGGATTTCTTTGAATTGCTATGACCCACAGAACTTTGGGACAATCCATTTTCCCAGTGACAAGAACTGTTTCATTCTACAGCAGTGATGCCCAATCTTTGCAGCTTGACAGCACGTTGGGAAGGAGGGGATTCTGTGTCATGCAAGTGGTGGGCTGTGAGTTAAGTGCGCAACTCGACTTGTGCAAGCAGCAAGCCATTGCACAAGTTTGAGCTGCTCATGCATATGTGCTTAGACCAGCCATTCATGTGGCCCAATTCCAAATAGGTCACCCAGTGCTGGGATTCAAACATTTTTACTACCTAATCTATGGGCGTGGCTTGGTGGGCATGGCTTAGTGGTCACGTGACTAGATGGGTGTGGATTAGTGGCCATGTGACTGGGTGGCTTGGCTTGATGGCCATGTGACTGAGTGGGCGTGGTCAACTCAACATCATTTCTTTTCCCTAGTTCCCCAAATGAGGATTTCCCCATCTGGACCTTTTGCAATGCCCCAAAGGGTCAAAGGAAACCAGATTCCATACAGCTCTGAACCCTTAAGGCAAACCAAATACAAGTGGTCCTCACTTAATGGCTGATTGCTTAGCAAGTGTTCTAATTTACAACTGACCTCCCCAGAGCTACTTGATCTGTTTTTGGAGTTTTGACAGCCATGCACGCACGGACACACACATTTATGGCCAGTTATAACATCCCACATAGTCATGTGACTGAAGTTTTCTATGTTTTATGCCAGTTTCCAACAATTCCTTTTGGTTTCCAGTTAAAAATGCCCATTGGGAAAAATGGACTTGTTTAACAATCACAGTGTTCATTTAATGACAACAAGGTTCACTTAACAATCATGGTGTTTGTCTAGCCCTGGGGTCTGCCACATTAAACACTCAAAGGGCCATTTCTATATTTTCTTTTAAACAGGTATATCTCTCTCTGTGTTGTCTCTTTTTTTCTTTCTCTCTCTCTCTTTCTCATCTCTTTCCCTCATTCTCTCTGTCTCTCATTCTCTCTTTTCTCCCTGCCTCTCTCCCTCCTTTCTTTCTTTCTTTCTTTCTTTCTTTCTTTCTTTCTTCACTTATGGGTGGCATGGGCAGGTCCATCCAGGGCACGGATGTTCTGCTGCTAGCTCAGCAGCTTGGCTCGAGACACACTTTTTTTTTTAATTTTAATTTTTCTTAGCGGGGGCAGCTACCGAAATGGGAAGTGTGCTTCTGCCTGCATAACAAGGGGGAGAGTCTCCACCTCACAAAAGCCAATGGCTTGAATGCGACTCCTCTGCCACACACACACCACATTCCCCTACTGACTTCCCCAAACTCCTCCCCCCATTGCAACTGTGGCATGCCATTTGGGTGGAAAATCCTGGAACACAATAAAGCCCAGCCACTCTCCTCCTGCTGGCTAATGGGGAGAGAGGAGAGGCGGAGAAACTGGAGAGGAGCCCTCTGAAAGAAGGGGGCTGAGGGAAAGTCCTCGCTCACCCCTTTGCCTGGCTTCCCTCCTCCTTTGGTCTCCTCAGTGTTTGCTTGTGCTTCCCCTCCCCAGTCTAACTTGATTGCAGGTGGAGCCATATTGCCCTTTCCAAGCCTGGTGCTGGTGAGGGCTGGCTTTGTCCAGCTGTCATGGGGGGAGGGAATGGCTTCCTCTCCAGGCCTGTCTGTTTTCCCCCTAATGGCTGGACAAAGCTAGGCAAAAAGCCAGCCCTCACCAGTTATCAAGGCCAACATTAGTGGTTAATGGTGAGCGCAACTTTAGTCGGGCCATTCAAGCTGCCACTGCAGATCCAGCTGCCTGTCACAAAATCTTGTGGTTTTTTCCTCCTCCTCAGCATTATCCTCCCTGCTCAGTGGGGGAGTGAGACCCACTGCACTTGGCCAAAAAGCCACTTCAGGGTAACATGGTGAGGCTCACTCGCCTTTTGGCCCTGCACATTCGGCTTCTGCGGGGCCTCTGGGTGACTGCCACCCGCTTCCCTTCCCCTCCATTCGCATCCAACCAGGGGATGCGTCGCCTGGTGCAGCGCTCTTCCCTGAGCACAGAAAGTCTCCCTTGCCTGCTGTCAGCTTCCACTTGCCTCCACTGGTCTAAATACCTTCAGATTCCAATGGGACCAGTGGAAGTCTGATGGCGGGCGGCCCTCCAGGAAGACACAACACTGGGGCCAAGACTGCTGCTCTGCTGCCAGGCTGCACCCATGCAGCCCCAGGACATCTGCCCCCCCCCCCAGAGAGTTGCTGCTTGGGTGGGAGGCAAGCGCAGGCCTGTGAGGCTTGCTGAAAGGCAAGGTGATCCCACAGACTGGTGTAGGTAGGCGGCAGTGGCCAATAAGTAGGGGTGGGGTGGGGCAGAGTGGGTGGGACCAGCCAGAATTTCTGCTACCGGCCCATGTGTACCAGGGCATTCCAGCTGAATCCCACCACTGAGACCACCACCTGGTAGTGAGCTTCGGCCTGGGGATTGGGGACCACTGTTCTACAGTGACTCTGGCTTCTAGGATCAAGTCACATTCCTCTTTCACATTCTCATTTATATGCCCATAGGTTCACTGTTGTATTCATGAAGCACATATCATCTTGTATGGATTCTGTACAACTTCTCTTGTCCTTTTCCCAATTCAATTAGCAGAAAAAATATGCCACCAAGTTCACAGTTATTTGAGAAAATGCCCAGGAGAAAAATTGCAATCTTACAGCTTCACAACTCACAGAGACTTTTAAATACAAGATCAGAATGGTGGAAATAGACCTGAAGAGACTTCCTAGGATTTCATTGCTTTTTGGTATGCATTGAGGGACTTCTGGGAGACTGGAATCTCACTCAATAGGTTGTGTGTCATGGCAGAAAAAGTTCATCTCTTGGTCCTGCTAAATGTAACCCCTTAGAAAACAAGACCACAGCATCCCAATTTTCCCAGACCCAATGGGATGGAAAGATATAATTGGGAGGTGGCCCCTCAAACTATTGGAGGAGACAATTTTTGGGGAGATATGGAATAGAAAAATTGGACTTTATATAAAGTCCAGTGTAGATAAAGAACTTATAGAAAATAGTTAAAATAGAAAATAGTGTTATCATTAAAATTAATTTTTGATTGAGTTGAAGGTACCGATAAATATTTATAGCTCAGGGTTGAAAATAGAGGTTCCTGAGCTTGTTTTCTTGCATATGTTTCATTACCCAAACCAGGTAACATCATCAGTGCTAGTAAAGAGTGGTGTTTGCTATATGTTTATATTCTAGTGGTTTGTAAGTTAGTGTTGATGTCAGGGTTCCAACTGATGCCCTAATGAAAGCAGGAGCCTCAAGCAAAGTTTCAAGAAACATCCAGTTGTTTATTCTGAACACCATATTGGCATGGACCTATTGACCTATTGAAGCCAGTTCTGACCTCACTCTGTTTGCACCCTGCCTCTGACCCTGTTCCCCGTCCCCCCCAGGTGTGTCATTAGTCATATTCCCCAACAAAGCAATTTTGCAGGCCGTAGAAGTCACTCCCTCCAGTCTTTGTGGGTCTCCATGGAGATGGCCTTGAGTTTGACTGGCTAGAATGTGCTTTGTTTTGACTGAAGTGCAAATTCCTTATTACAGCTGTGAAGCTCGATTTCCCATCCCCCTTGCCTATGGCAACTTGAGAGCAGATCAGGAAAGCTTCACAAGTTGACAGTTGGTGGGGGTGGTCTTAGAGATTCTTTGGTTGGCCTGTTTATTGTTGGCTTCTTTGGCAGCTTCTTGATTGGGGTATTGTTTACCTGATCGTTGGTCTGATGTTAATCTTGGAGTTAATAACCTATACTGATCTGGGTGCTAATTACTGTTGGAGAGGTGCTTTTTGTTCCTTTGTGGGTTGGATAATAGTCTCTTTTGTATAGTCTATAGATGTTGTCAATGTCTGTGTGTCTATTGATGACTCATTTGTCAGAGTGCAAGGCTTCTAGAAATTTCCTGGGATTTTTGGATTTGGCTTGGTCTAAGATGGTCACATTTTCCCAGTTGAAACTATGGTTAAATCTGTCCATGTGTGGTGAATTTTTTAAAAAAAACCATCATGTCTTCTGACTGTTGGGTGGTATTTGTGGATGCATTCTGCCAGTCTTCTGCCTGTTTGTCTTACATAGTGGTTGTTGCAATCCTTACGCTGTATGCTGTAGATCACTCCTGTTTTTTTCTTCTGGGATTGTTTGGTGTTTGGGTTGCTTAGGATTTGGCTGCTTAGGATCTTTTAAAGGGCCTTAGTTGACTTGTGTGTTATGCTGATTCTGTGTGGTTGTAATAGTCTGTAGTGGCTTCTGAGATATTCTTGATGCATGGTAGCATAATTCTTTTTTAGGATTTGTGCTGGTTGTGTTGTATTGGGTTGAGTAGTCAGAAATAAAGTTTAATGGATATCCATTTTGTTGGAATATGTTGTATAGATTACCTATTTCCTTTTTTCAGGTTGCTGCAGTGTGTGTTTGGGCTCATCTAAATAAGATCCTTACACAGTTTCCCTTGTGGAAGGTTGGGTTGTTGCTTTGGTAGTGGAGCACCTGGTTAGTATGGATGGTTTTTCTATAGAAAAATGGCATTTCTAGTTTGCCATTGTGGTCTCTACTGATCAGGATGTCCAGGAAGGATAGCAAGTTGTTGTTTTCTTCTTCTCTAATAAACTGAATTCTTTTTAAAATGTTATTGGTGGTTCTGTGGGTGTTGTCTTATTTGTCCTTTTTTATTATGGTGAAGGTGTCATCTACATATCTGATCCATATTTTTGGTTGTATTTATGGAAATGCTATGACCTCTATATGTTGCATGATGACCTTCACTATAAGTCCTGAAAGTGGTGATCCCCTAAGTGTCCCTTTAATTTGTTGGTAAATTTGTCCATCAAATTGAAGATATGTAGTTAATCCTGGGTGTTTCGCTCTTCATTTATTCAGTTAAGTCAGCTGTGCTATGCAGCAATGCAGACCATGGATTCTTTGGCTAATACTGGATCTATAGATCTGAACAAGGCTATAACATCAAATGAGGCCATGATTTTGTCCTCATCTATAGTCACATCCCTGACTGTTTGAAGACACTATAGTGGAGAGTTTACTTCCTCTTGTGAAGGGCCCAAGCTGTTTTGTTAATTCTTTCACAATGTTGTACATAGGGGTCCCTGGCACTGATGCAATTGGATGGAGGTGTATGCCAGGTTTGTGTATTTTAGGGCAACCGTAGAAGTGTGGGAGGATGAGTCCCCTGCTTCTCATCCACCACTGTTCCACTTTTGTAATTTGACCTTTCTTAGTGAGGTCACTGAGGGTTGATCTGGTTGTCTAGCTTTTGTATTCTGTTAGTATTGACTGGGAGGTAGGTTTTTCCCCCTCAGTATTTCTTTTGCTTTTTGTAGTTATTGTCCTTTGTCAATAATAACCATGGTTCGGCCTTTGTCAGCAGGTAAAGGATGATGGTCTGGTTGTTTTTTGTTTCTGAGTTTCTGAGGGCTGCTTTGTCTTCTGTTGTAAGTCGATTCTGTTCTTGTCTTCTTCTTGTCTGTGGAATGATGCTTTGTCTAATGTTTTCTTAGAAGTCTGTGGTGAGTTTAGTGGTTTTAAATGCTCCTGCTAGGGCTGCAAAAAATTCTAGGTTGTTGGCATCACCTGTTTTATAATTGTGTCCTTTGTGTAGAATCCTGTGTTCTGCAGTGGATAGTGGGCAGCTGGACATATAGATCACCCATTCAGGCTCCAGTATTTCTTTGGTTCTGGAATTTCCTCAAGGCCTTCCTCAAGGCTACGAAGACCTGGCTATGGCGGAGGGCCTGGAACTGACATTACCCTCCCCTTTGTCTGAAAATTGTTGAATGCATTGTATGGATGGATTTGTGATTTTAAATTGTAACAGATTGTTTTTAAATTGTTGTCAGCTGCCTCAAGTTCCCCTTGACCGGGGAAATGAGGCGGGGTATAAATCGAATAAAAATAAATAAATAAAATAAATAAATTGAGTTTAAGGAGTTTGCTTTGCAGTTCAGTTTTTCTTTTCCCAGCATATCTATGGGATGTATTCATGATGGTAGTGGCCAATCTGTCCATGTGCGCTAGTGTGATAGTCTGATCCAACTGTTCTTTGAGGTTTGCTATGGTGTGCAGATATTGGTTTAATCTGAGGTACAATCAGCACCCAGATCAGAATAGATTAACTTCAAGATTACCATCAGTTCAACAATCAAGTAAACAATATTCCAATCAAGAAATTGCCAAAGAAGCCAACAGCAAACAGCTTAATCAAAGAATCTCTAAGACCATCCTACCAAAACTGACAGGCAAGCCACTAGAATATAAACTGACACTCCTTACTAGCACTGATGATGTAACCTAATTTGGGTAATGAAATATCTGCAAGAGAACAAGCAAGTTCAAAGAGCACAAGGACCCTTGACTTATAATTTACTGTTCCTTTCTGTTTGGAAGTTTCCCTTTTGTAAAATAAAAGGGAGATATTAAAATCCTTTCATATATTTCTTGGGAAAAAGAAGTCAGTTTCAAACTGCTTTGTGAAGGATTGGGTCTAGAAATGTTGGTGCTTTTTGTAATTACCTCAGATGTAGTAATCAATGCCAAGACTTAAATATTTTCTACCTACTTATATATTTGTTTTAATGGCCATCCTGGCTAAGAGAAAACAAGTAGATTCCAAGAACTGGATAACTGTTCAGTCATCATCTCGAAAATATTCGATGTCAAATTCTTAAGGGAGAAATTGGATAAGAATTTTTGCCTCAATTTTGTGATTTTAGGAATTTGGATAGAAAGTAAGCTTCTACTTTAATAACAGAATAAACTATCAATCAAGTATGAAGTTGTGCTGAATTATAAATAACAATTTTAGGCTATCACATTCCAAATGGACTTTCCAAAGAAGAGGGGGGAAATGTAATGGAAAGAGATTAATAAATTCTTTACACTATTGGTTAATCTTCCTTCCTTCATTCACAATGAAAAATCTAACTTTACTGTTAGATATGGTTGCTAAAAGCACCTTTGAGACTGTTCCAAGATGTCATTCATTCCTATTATTCTGCCTGTACCAAATAATATTTTATTTCCTCATGGCCTCAGGGATACAATGATTCAGTTTGTTTCTGTACCTTCCTTCTTGATTCACAGTTATATTTGGTTTCTCTGTTGTACCAGATTTTCAGTCAACTTGCTTGACAGCTCTTCTAAGCTTCAGGATTGTATGTAGGATTTACTTGACTTATCATTATTCAAGGCCATTTTTGAACACAAGTTTGAATTGAAGTAGGTGGTAGTTAGTTTAAAGCAAAGGCACAGATTGAAAAAATACCAACATTTCTAGTTTGCTAAATATTTAATCCTGAACAATTTACAGCATTTACTCTCTTACTGGGAAGGAAGCCACCCTAAACTCAATAAAGCTTATATTGATGGAGATGGTCGTTCAATTGATCATTCCAGATGCTCCTAGGCAATCAAGATGCTGAAGCCAGATGCTTGTAAACTAAAAACTGTTTATTAATAAAGTAGAACAAAACAATAAAAAGGCTAACTGTAGTTATTTAGAGTAGAAGCAAGCATGCAGCAGGCATGTCCGCCCTGGGTCAGAAAAAAAAGCAAAGGTGTGGAGGAGGTAGGAGGTATTTATACATGTGGGAGTAACCCCTCCTCTTCCTGTTGGGTGGTAAGGTGGAAGTACCTGTGTGCTTCCACCTAGTGGTTGTGTGGTATGAATGCCATGGCCAGCACATGTCCAAATATTTATTTGATTGACAAATATAGAACTATGGTGTAAATTAAGGAATAACGGAATAACAGAGTTGGAAGGGACCTTGTAGGTCTTCTAGTCAACCCCCCTGAACAAGCAGGAGACCCTTTTGTCACTGATGCACACAAGCAGATTGATCCCCTAGGATAGATTTACATGCAGTTTAATTTGCCTCCATATTCCATTTCCATTATTCCAGTTGTTTATAGTGTCCTGCCTTTTTGATGGAGAAAACAGGAGCAACTCTGACTAAATAAGGTGATAGAGACAAATGTGGAAGACACAGACTTCAAAGAAAAAAGTAATACATTTTAAAGATTTTTTTCCCTTTTCAAACAGAAAACAATGGAGAGTGTATATTGCAATGCTTTAAATAGGCTGAATGATTTTGGTTTATAATCTATTGGTCTTTCCAATCAATGGGATGGATTCACAGTTTGACAAGGTTGTGCCACTAAAATTAATAAGATCTGTTAAATTTAGTCCTGTTAATTTGAAGGGAACAAATCTTATTTCAAGGTCTATCCTAAACACAGTCAAGTCTGCAAACAGGCAGCTTTAGTGATTGGTGTGGTAGCTTCCTAGAGACCTTTGTGTGGCATGGTTGTAGGTCACAAAAGTGGAGGAGCAAGTGCCCTTTGATAGGAGGATAAGGGAGGCAGGTCATCTCCTTGGGAATTCTAATGGCTTTATGACTTCATCCTTGCAGGCTAAAGTGTCAGTTACTGTCAGTTATTAGTTATCAGAGCAAAGGTACCTTCCCAGAGATAAGTTGCTCTTCAATAGGGCTCCTGGACTGTGGGAAAGCTTCCCTCCTTTTATAGCCAACCTTTCAGAGGGGTAAGTGGGTGAGAGTTAAGGGTTAGGTTTAGGGTGAGGGCAAAGGGTTAGGAAGTTAGGAGAAGGATGAGGGGAGGGGAGAGGGACAGGCTGAGAGGGAGGGTGAAGTTGAGAGTCAGGGTCAAGATCAGAGGGAGGGAGGGAACTAGGAGGATAAGGGGTATGGGGAATGGAAGAAAAAATAAAAATGGGAGGGGGAGGGAGGGGAGAGGGAAAGGAACTCCGGGGGATTCACCGAGGAACTCCGGGGGATGAAACGGCGGAAGAGATGCCTAGAGCGCTGCTGGAAAAAAAGCCAGGCTGAATC
>JANHGC010007825.1:93107-103215 GCA_027560395.1 Boaedon fuliginosus
TTGGCCGCCTCGAGTTCCCCTTTTGGGTGAAGAGAGGTGGGGTATAAATCTAATAAATTATTATTAATTATTATTAATTTGTTCCCAGCATTTATTCTGACTGAAACAATTCTTTCAAAAAGGAACAGTAAAGAAAGACACTCATTTGTTTCACTTTAATTTAAGTCCCACTGTATCCATGCCTTATTACAGTTATGTTTACAGGTCTACTTTAATGCTTCCATCACTATAAATAGATAAATAATATTTATGTCAGTCGTTAGTCAGATAAAATAGAACATATGTAAATTTTATGGTAGTCCTTTGGGTTTGAAGAAGACACACTATTGTGCAATTCATCTGGGGATAGGGAGTGGTTCTACAGTCAAAGTCTTGGAGTGCAGAATCTAGCATGAGGGCACTGAAAATCCAATGCTGTAGCAACTGTGGTTGTTATTCTATGACACCACAGACAGTTTATATATATATATATACTTGTTCCACCTGCCACTCCCCGTTGCTGGCTGAGATCAGGCAAGGCAAGGTGAGCCCCAGCCCTTTCACACGTGCCTTAGTTTGTTGACAGGGCTGGACCCCGCCCGGCATCACATGCCCTGACAGCCAGCCTTGGGGTGCGTGGGTCTCTGCTCAATGCCACGGCTTCCTACCTCGGCTGCAACAGAGATGGTACGGTGGCGACTGTGATAGACGCTCTAGTCCACGTCGGTTGCAGGCGAGCTCAGCTGCCTCTGTGGCTGCGGGTAGGGTAGCACAGCCCTGGGGGCTGGAGTCAGACAAAGATGAGCGTGGGGCACGTCATCTGTACTGCTGGCTGATCAAGTCAGCCCGCAAGAAGCCCAAGCGCTACATTAGTTGGGGCGGAGGTGACCACCCCATTCATCTCCCTTCTGCTTCTGCCTCAGCTGCAAGAGCAGCGGTAGCAGGAGGGTGGCGGTGGCGATTGGTGGCAATCGGCTTGCGAGCGGGAGGCTGGCTGGGGTGCACTCATGGGGAAAACCAGTGCTGCGACCCCAGCCTTCTCAGGTGGGGCTGAAACAGTTGCTTTGGCGGTGGAGGAAGCGCCTTGGGTGCCGGCTGTCTTCGGTGATTCTTTGACCCCCTCCCCATCCATCCCGGCTGTCCCCCAGCCCAGGGCTGCGAGCGCCTCTACTCGTAATAGTATGGCTTTTCGGAAGCAGCCTCCAAGGCCATTCCATGTGGATGACAGCTCCCGCTGCTGCAGCTCGGGAGGAAAGAGGGAGAGGAGGCGCTGTGAAAGAGTCCATTACTCTTTCTCTTCTCCTCCTGGGTTCAGCTCACCGAGCTTGGCAGGCGACCAGAAGTGGCAGGTGGGTGCCGCAGAGCTACAGTTTTCGGGAGCCATTCAGGGTGGATAATAATAGGACTTCCCTCAAAATAGGGCCAAGCCCGATTTTTGGGGTTCAAAAGAAAATAAGACCCTATCTTATTTTGGGGAAAACACGGTAGTAGAACTGACATCAATTGAGACACAACTGGCTTGGTGGTCTGGGAAGTTGGAACTTGCTAGTCCAGAGGAAGTAAACAAGCCACTAAATTCTGTAAGTGTGTGGGCCAGCTCTATATTAGCTATAGCAATATCACTTAGACTTATATACTGTTTCATAGTGGTTTCATAGACTCTCTAAGTGGTTTACAGAGTCAGCATATTTCCCCTAATAATCTGGCTCCTCATTTTATTAATCTCAGAAAGATGGAAGGCTAAATCAACCTCAAGCTAGTCAGAATATTACATATTAGATCCATTTCCCTACTGATTGTTCATGTCTCTCCAGGAAGCAGTTGCATCCAAATAATGATGAATGCATCCTTAAGAGGAAGAGGTGATTTTACCAGCTCTTAAAGAGGTGGTGCTTTGCCCTTCCTCAGTAAGCCATCTAAGAGAGTTGGACAATTTTCGTCCTATCTAAAGTTCTTAGGAAGGTATTGGTTGGCAACATTAAGGTCTCTAAAGGAAATGGATTATCGGGATTCTTTTCAGTCAAGTTTCACACCAGGAATTATGTCTTCATGGAGGTACATGCACAGAGGTGGTATTCAGCCAGTTCTTACAGGTTCAGGAAAACAGGTAGTGATAATTTTGATTGGTTCAGAGAACCAGCAAATACCAACTCTGATTGGCCCCTCCCTGCCCCTTCCCTTCCAGGAGTCTCCATGTGCCCCTATTTGTCTGCCAGGATGCTTCAGAGTGGCTTTCTAAGCAAAAAACGGGGATTGGGGGGGGGGGGTGCAGCAGCCCATTTAGTCACATGACCACATAGCCACACCCACCAAGCCATGCCCACCAAGCCATGCCCACAGAACTGGTAGTAAAAAAAATTGAATCCCACCACTGTACATGGAGTATTGTTAATTATGTCTTCATGGAGGTACATGCAATAGTATTGAAAGTATTGTTATTACTCAATTTAGCTTCAGAAAACGATATTTTGCTTTGTACATGTAATCCTAACTCACATAATTTTAATCTAAAATTTTAGTGAATCAAATGGAAGAGCCTTTATTGTTTATTATTATTCATTACAAAACAACATAAGATATCAAAATTTTCAGTATTGGACAAGAACTTTAATTTTTTAATTAAACTTTTCACTTTTTAAGTAAAGGACTATACCTTTTTCAGTAAGTAGTAGAATGATAATTAATGGGAAGCCAAGTACTCCCCCAAATTATACCATCTGGTATAATTAGTCAGTTTGAAGGATAGTTAATGAAGTATATTATGCACAATTAAATATGTGCATAGATATATTTACCTGTGAAATATATGCATAGATTGGTCCATAAGAAGCAATGTAATTTTTCTTTCTATTCCCTGTCCTTCCTCGTGAAACACTTTCATCCTCAGCTAGTTTTATGTTTGCTGACATCTTGGAAAACAAATGCACAGAAGAATGAGTTTTCTAAATGTCATGAAGGAGTTTGATAAGTGACATTAGGGAGCATTAAAAACAAGCCATATCAAGCTCTAACTGGATTTGAGGTTTTTCTGTGCATGCAAAACATATACTGGTGGAGGAAAACCCTTATTAAAATTCAGCTATTCAAGTCTATTTGAATGTTGAGGTTCTCAGCCATGCATCAACTATGACAGATGCCACCATTTCCTAAAATTCATTCTTTTACATATACTCATTAAGGGTGTCTGAAGAATTCATCTTAATCTATTTGTCCACTGAGAGAAATGAACAGCTGTTAACTTTTCCTTGCAGACATTTTTGTAGATTTCCTCTTAGCCAACTGTCAGGGAAAAAACCTTAACATCTAACATATGTAATTTTATAGATGCTCTAGTATCATTGCATCAGTATTATTTTGCAACTGTCCCAAAGGGGTTGATTGTTTATATAGAAAACTTTGAATGCAGCACTCAGCAATTGACTGAAATGCATTTCACATGCTGCCCCACACATACAAATTACACATACATACCACATACACATACATACACACCACACATACAAATTACATGTGCTCTTTCAAAACTATTTATTTTAAGCATTTTTGAATCATATTGGCTCCTACCAGGGCATCTCTAAACTACATACTCATATCTTCACCAGACTCTCTTCCCAACTCCTGGGAATATTCACTTCAGTGATATAGGTGTCCTCTTCCACTCTTCCTTGGAGAAATTATTTTTGTAATTTCACAAAAAAACAAAAGAGGCAACCACTTGATCTTGACCAGATGGTAAAAATGAAGTTTGTGTTATTTACCACAAAGTTAGAGAACTAGAAGAATATTGAAAGGCAGAAAAGGAAAAGCACAAGAAAACAAAAGAAATTATTTTTGATTTCAGCCCACTGCTCTTTAATCTGGATTTATTCTTTTCACATAGGCTATAATGAGATTTCTGTGGGTGGCATTCTTCTTTTCTTACTTAGCTTTTGCCCAGTCCTATGAGATGGGTGAACAATGACCAAACACACACACACACACACACACACACACACACACACACAAAGTAAAGCTTTCCCCTTCATTCCTTAAAAGTGTATCTCAGATGGGGACTTTCTTGCTCTTTTTTATTTCTCAGTTTTACCAGGTTTCCTTTCAGTGCATGTATAGTACTTCTTTGATTATGTCAGTGAATTTTTAAGGCTTCTTTACTTTCTGGGAATTAAAAGAAAACACAAACATATGATTGAATTATGCAGCAATGATGAAATTATTCTCTTAGAGTTGTGAAACATGCAACCATAAATTATGGTGTCAGAAAATGGGAAGGCATTCCATTCCCACCAACATTTTTTCAAGACCAAAAATAGCCACCAGCAAAATTGACATAGCATTCTGATTCCTTTTCAAAAGTTAGGCTTCTCAAATGCTTCCTGGAATAACAAGAGGATCATGTGATGCTGTTGAAATTTTTTCCTAGAGTGTATAACATGCAAGTAGAATGGCTCTAATCTCATGGTTGTGGAGCTTTACTGACAGGCAACAGAGCTTATTTCTCTATCCTGTTCCTTCCCCAGTTTTTCTTCATAAACCCAATTTTTTAAAGGCAGTGTTAGACCTTCCAAAAAATTTGCTGTACTTGGAAACTCGCACTTGCATATTAGACTTAATTTTTCTTTAGTCTTACTTCCATTCCCAATAGGTAGTCTGCCTACTACTGTAAGGTCTTGATCTTACTCAGATCTTTGGAGCCCTATAATAGTTTTCCACATGACCAGCCTCTGCTTACTTATCATTCAGGATGTGTTGTCACCAGTTTGAATCCCACCCTTCAGTGAAAATGTGAGCCTCAGTTGAGCAGTGCCACGCAACAAGTCTCCTTGGAGCAGCCTTTCAGGGCCGCCTGGTCCCCCCCCCCCCATCTCTGCTCTCTGGGACAGTAGCTACTTCTGTCCACAGCTGGTCTTGCTGGGAGAGCAGACTGCAATTTATTTATTTATTTATTTATATTTACACCCCGCTTCTCTTCCCCGGTCAAGGGGAACTCGAAGTGGCTAATTTAACAGCTGTCAGAGTGTACTTCACTCAGGTGCAGTGCAGCACTCAAAGACCATCCTCGGTGTCAGCACTGGTGAGGTGAACTGTTTTTTAGCTTAGCTGAGGCACGGAAATCTGCTCTGCTGCGCGAATCAGATGAGCTAAAAAACAAGGGAAATTTAGGGCAGGAAAGGCCGGGGGCAGGGGCAGGTGGGCGGGACAGCCAGAGATGGTATTTTTCGGTTCTTCAAACCGCTCAAAATTTTCCCTATCGGTATGCCTGAACCGGTCCTAACCAGCTGAATACCATCTCTGGTTGTCACCCCTGGCAACACATTGACTTTTATAATTGGGGTCAGTTACAGTTACTTGCTGCTGACCTTGACTGCAAGGTATGTGCTCTTAGTCTCTGTTTCTCACTATGACCTAGTCACTGGACAGCTGCCTCCTGACTCTGTCAAGGCATCTGCTGCTAGATTCTGTTACTGTCTATTAAAACTGTTCCTACTATCTGCTTTTGTTTTTCAAGTCTCCAAAATCTTCAAGGATAGGGAGAGTTCAGGGAAGACTTTGCAAATGAGGAGAGAGCACTAGCCTAGGCTAATAAGCAGGTAAATGGATAAAGCTGTGCTACAATTATAGTTAATCTCAAAGAGACTGAGTAGATGCTCTACCACCTTGTTTATATGAAAAGATAATTGTTCTAGTGATTTTTCTATGGATAAAAAGATTCTGTGGCAAAAATATCATTTTAGACTAGAAGATATTTTGCCAAAACAAAAGGTAAAACAATGTAGACGTATGAAGGCCTATATAATTCCTTGTACTAGTATTACAGCTCACCACCCTCTTTGGTGATTAATTCTAATAGATCTAAAATTTTTCATATTAGACTAAAAATTCATAATGTCCCTTCCATCAGAAACATTTCATTCTAAAGGCTCTGCAGAGACTTATCCTTTGCTTTAAAGCCAAATACTTTATGGCCTTTACCATTTATCACCAGTAAAACTGCACTGCAATTTCTTTCTATTTGAAGTGAGCCTATTCCATCACAGCACTTGCCATTTCATTTGGGAATGCTATGGGGAAAAAACTAGCTTCTGTTCAGGGCTATTCAAAATGACTGTGACATTTCAAGCTTGTACAGAAGACATCTTACTAGTTCCAAATGAAGTGACTCTATATGTAAAGACCAAGGCTTCTTAAGGGATGCTATCATTTTTATTCACCCATACTTCTTTCTGGCATTAACTTTTTCACTATATTGTGGCTTTAGATTTTAAAAAAGAATAGTTAGGGTTGGCATTTGTAGGAAATGTAAATGTTATTCTAATTAATTTGATTTCAACCCAGAATTTAGTAGTGAGCTTGGTTTGTACAAGACAAACTTTCCTATGGTATCTCTGTAGTTTAGCAAATAATCATAAATAAGATTACTAAATGTATTTGAAACAATATCCAACTACTAGCTTAAATAGCTAATAAATGTTTTAATCATATTTTTCAATGTATTTCCTTCTCTCGGTTGTAACTATTTCAGGTATATTTGATCTTGAAGATTAGTTTCAGACTAGTAGATACAGATGGAGTGAAACTTAATCCACTACTTCCTCCATCAATTTTGTATGTACAACACATTATAGCAAGCTTCAATATACTCAGTAAAATTGTATCTCCAAAGCCAGAATGTTAATTATTATAAAAAAGCCATTAGCCTGTCAGCTCTAGTACATTACAATTGATTTGACGGCCAATCTCATTTTTTTTCAAAACATTGCTCAATGACTGATTTTTCAACTCAGCACAGCGAGCTTACATTTATTTAAATTTTCTTAAATCAGTTATTTTTTATACACATTGTATTCGATTGCAATTAGATTTAGAATTATATTTCTAATGATGTAACTAGGATCTCCACAGAACCCCTCAATCAGTAGTGTCTTATCTGGAATTCTAGCTTCAAGATTGACTTAGCAGGAAGTACTAATTGTTGAATTATCTTTTACAGATAGTAGAAAGAAAATGAAAATAAATTATTTTATTTGTTTGAGGGTAAATTATGTGAGGTTTTGGTAAATTTTCACCAATGGGGATGAGCTGTTAAAGCACACTCAGCCATTGGTCAGTTATTTTACAACTATTTTGGAACTGTAACAAGATAGGCTATCAACTTTTAGTAACCACATACAGTAGATAGAATTTTTCCAGGGTGATTTGTGTCTTACCTGACCCTTCAGGCTCTTCCACTGGTAAAAGATTAATAGATTAAGAATAAGCATTTTTTAAAAACTAAAGCAATACTCAAATCTGAGGATTAGTATCCTTTCATTTCTTCTATTTGCTTTTTCTGAATATTTTGTGAGATATTTCATTTCTTGAGATAGAAGCTAGTTCATTTTCTTCCTTTGTATGCTCACAAATATACTGCTGCTGCTGTTGCAGAGTGTGTTCCATGTTACTCTGCTAACTTTCCCCTTTTTAATTAAATAGTTTTTACAATGATAGCTTTCTCTGTGGATGTTCACATAGAAAGAAATAAGTTTAATCATTGAGTAGGGTTGGCCCATGCATTCCAAGCCACAGGCTTGCCGGTATTACCCTGTCATTATCTGCCATTCTTTCTTTCAGAGCAGACATATTGGTGCAATATTTGATCAAGAATAGTGCTGGTCTCCCTGCTGAAAAGCTCTGGCATTCCTTTCTGCCTGGATCTCAACAGACCAAGTAGTGCCTTTAATTGTGGACAAGTAAACATTTGTCTGATGGCTTGAGAATTTTGTAACTGAAATGAAACAGAAGCTGTCACCACAGGTGGGTTAACAGCTGCTGCCAAGTATCTCTTCATCTTTCAATCTTAAAGAAATGCCACATAGGAAAGAGGATAATTTTCCAAGTCACAGATGCTGGTGAAACAGTGGGGAAAATGAAATGTTTTACATGAAACTAAATTACTAATAATATGCATTAAATGCAGTGATAAAGTAGTATTCCTCCTCTATAACACACTTATCTTCCCATCTGCCCCACTAATGGGCATCTACTGCTGCCTTTTTCTATTAAGGAAATGCTTATTAATTATAAAAACACATCAACTTGTAAATCATCAATCCCCCCTCCAAACAAATGCAGATATTTGCTTCTACTATTCCATAGACTTTCTCAGACTGAAACAAACAAACAAACAAAAAACATCAGGAAAACAATTAGGCAATGAAGTAAATCTGCCAATGGTTGTTTTGCAGGCTTTGACGTTAGCTTTATTTTTTCCCCCAACGCAGTTCATATTTATAGACATTTAAATTTTATTTCTCACAATGCATTTCAGTCCATTGCTCTATTTTACTATTGGCTGTTTGCAAGTTTTTGAAATTGCCCTATGAAAAAACAAATGTAGTCTTTCTTCTGCAGCAATGTGTGCTTCTAATGTCAGCAACTTTCAAATCAGTGGGAAAATCATCACTAGTTACCAAGAAGTAAAACTTCACATAGGCCACAATGGAGCTACATTTTCCCATTTTAACTATTACATTCAAATTATTACCCTCCCATAAACTAATTAGAATGCAACGAAAGTGGAGAACTTCCGGTCTGACTACGATGGTACTGGGCATGAAGTCCGCGAGCTCTGCAGCTTTGGCCCAGGTTTCTCTGCTGGTGGGCTCCTAGAGGAGCCTAAGTCACATTGTAGGGGTGTGTGAAGTGAGGGTGAGCTTCCAGATAGGTATAGGGGAGCTGCATCTCCCCTGCCTGTCTCTGGATTTATCCCCGAAGCCACCAATGAAAGAAACGGGAAAGCAGCCAGGAAAAGGAATGAGCAGGAGGGGCTGAAGCAGAACATTGAATAATAAACAGAGATAGAGTGTGAGTAAGGAAAATTTTTCTTACTGCATAGAAGTAGAGCCCCAAAGAGAATAAACTAAAATAATAGCTCTAAAGATTCATAAGTGGTGAATAATTGGGGTGGAGCGTGAGCTTAACAACCTTAAAATGGAGGCTGTGGGAAAGAATGTTTAAAATGGAAGAAAAGAAAATCACACTGGAGTTTACTAAAAGATGTTCTTGAGGATATGAAGAATGATATGAAGAATATGATACAAAAATGGATGGATCAGGTCAAGGATGTGTTTGAAGAATTTAACAATAAGAAACCAGAGGAGATTACTAGCAACTGGGAGGAGAAGGATGTGGCACCATTTTGGGAGGAGAGTAACCAGCCCGATGACGAAATTCAACTAGATGGAGATTTCTGGAGACTGGAAATAATTTGGGGAGGAGAAAAGGCTTATTCTACAGAAGATGGGGCTAGAAATATCAGAGTCTATACCTTTAAGCCTTTGATGAAAGACTGGAGACTTAAGATCATGCCGAAGCTGGTGCGGAAACAAAAGACAAAGCCCACATATGCGCATTGATCTAAGAAAATGGCAAAGCAATTTGGACTTGAAGGGAAGGACCGATGATACAACTTCAAACAAAAATGGCAATTTATGGCCAGAGATGAGAACTGTGACGGGAGAGGCAGAAAGTGGATGGTGATTACTCAAATGGAAATTAGAGACAATGGTTAAACTGATGGGATATACTGAGTTAAATTTGAAGGTTGTTTTTTATTTCTTTTCTTTTTTAAAAAATGTACTTATAATAGAATTGAGCAAGGGAGAAATGGCTGAATAAGAATTTTTTAGGAGATATGTAAATGAATGAAAATCTTGAAAGTTAGTACTTAGGAGCCTAACATAATATGGATTGAATTAGGTAATAATGAATTGTTTATAGGTTTGGAAATTGACTTAGAAATGAAATAATGAAGACTATGAAATTTAAATTTGGAAGGGATGGAATTTATAAATGAGAATGATTATATTTATTATAATCTTATAGAGTGAATAAATATTGGAATTATATAATATTGATTAAGACACAAGAATAATGAGACCTAAACTATTGGAATTTAAAGAGAAAGGATATATGGTAATGATACTTAATATAATTTGAAATATGACAAGTATAATAAGTAAATAAATTAATCAATGGATAATTAAAGGATTATAAATGCATAACATAAATATTGATGGATAATTTGAAATATGCCCACGATGACTCTGTTTGTGAAAAAAGAAGTTCTGTATGAAAGAAAAACAATAAAAAA